>VWZF01006637.1:697652-776806 GCA_013396755.1 Sclerurus mexicanus
AAAAAAAAGACTGTCACAAAGTGCAGGCCTATGCCAAAAAACTGTGAAGTTAATTATATCTATCACATGATAGACTGCAATAGCAGGAACTTCTGAATTAATTTGCCTGCATCAAGAGACAATTCTTCTTTTTTTCTGAAGATGATATCCACCTGACACTCAAAAGAAACTCTTAAACTTGCATATCTTTACCAACTGGATTATGTAGATGAAGGGCTTTTTGGTATTACATATTCAGTTTTTCATATTCACAGGACCAGGAAGCACATTCAAGATAATTGTTTGTGAGGCAATTTTGTCTCATTCCTGAATTGTCTTTGGAAGGTTTTGTTTATGCGGGTGAGTGCATACAATCCTGAGATTTAGATACATTCCTTGGACAAAAGAAGCAGTCATAGGGAGTTACGTAAAAATCATGGGAGAAAATAATTTAGTCAAGCCTAATTTAGTTTCTCCTCCAAAACTCTTAATACTGAGTTTCTTTTATGACTCCTCTGCTACTTAAATGTATTGCTTGTTACTATAAATATGACAACATTTCAAAAAATGTTCACTTGTGACTGCTCTAGTGGCTTAATGAAAGTCAAATGGATGATTTTCACAATATGTTCTTCACTATTAAGCCTTCTGTCCCAGCCTGACAAGTACCAAGAGTGTCTCAGAAGAACTCTAAACAATAGTTTGTGGAAGCCACTAACACTGCTGTGCTTGCCTTTATTAAGCATCTTCACTGGATAGCAATGTTGGCAAAGAACTTGGGTTTTGTTCTTGGCTGCAATTGTGACAATTGTTTCCAGTCTAGGGCATTAATTTTTGACCTCTTAAACCAGAAGGATTCCCCTGATGGCAAAAGGGGAAATTCGGCCTGACATCTGTGAAGCTTCATTTAGTTCTGTTCTAAGTGTTGTCCAAAAAGGAATTAAAAAGGTCAAGAGAAACTTAGAAAACAGAGAAGTGTATTCTTTCCTCATTTAAAATCTCTATGATGAGTTCAAAAGGCAGCAGTAACTCTTCCTCTGCACTCTGGTTTTAATCAAGGCTTGTCAGTGATCCTGGTTTCAGGGGTAGTCTGGGGTGTAACCGGTTGCTGTTAATGAGTGAATGTACCACCTGTGGCCATCTGCTTAAGCGTTCAGGATATTACGGATAAAGACTGTGGTAACACTGAGGTTTGTTATCCATCATCCTGGCGCTAACAGATAACATGGAGGTATCACAGCCCCATGAGAATTGACTCACTGTACAGTGAGTTAATGCTTCTCATTAGCTCTACATTCATTGATAAGAGCTTTGTATAACCTTGACAAAATACAATTTATTTGTATAAAAATTATAATAGAAAGATATGAAATAGCAAACAGAAGAGTAGCCATCTTATTCTTGGATGATTTCCATGGCCAAAGGCAATATGAGAAGTTATAACAAACTCCTCAGTAAATTAGGATTCAGGGTTTCTCATCATCCTCTCTTTAGTGAATATTTTAGAAATGCATTTTGCTGCTGCCAAAAAGTGCAGCATGTGCTAAATTTTTCAGCTGTATTGCTGCAGCAAGTAGAGAATAAAATAGAAAATATCCTTAAAAATTTCCCATGACATTACACAGTGTTACCTTTCACCCTGAGTCAGCACGTGTAGGTCTCCTGCAAGCAGACAGACTTTTGGGGATGTTTTCATATCCATGCATATGGCTGCCAGTAACATTCTAATCTCTGAATTCCTAATTGTTACCTTCTACTTACATCATTCAGCAACTCAGTGTTAAGACCCTGCTAACATAAGACATTAATAGATTTTTTTATTACCGATTGTATTTCAAGATTGCTTTTCATATAAATGCACTATTGCTAAGTGTATGTCATCTCATTGATTCTACTCCGATATACTTAGTGCAGTAGTTAAAAATGGCTAATAACTCACCCATGTAACATTACAGGTACATTTGGTAACTTTTTCTCCTCTGATTATAGATGTATCAGCTCATTAACCAGTAGTATAAGAACACTAAGTGAGTCCATCTTTTCAACAGACTACCAGTGTGAAGCTAGAAGCTAAGCCCTTCTCTTTTAATGAGTCAGTGGTGCTGCCTTCCTAATCAGAGGAGGCTAGCAAGAGAGGTAAGGAGAGCACACTGTGTTTCAGGCAGCATTTATAGCTACAGAGGTAGTGTTTATTCATGTCTGTCTTCAAGCATTTTTTAAATGTCTTCATGTGCCCTTTTCATGTTTTTCTTTTATTAAAAATGTTGATGTTCACTCTCAGAAAGGTTACTGTACCTGTGTATGTGCCACATTGAAGAGAATTATTCCATACAATCATTTAGAAACTGTATAGTACTACAGATACAATGAAAAACTAGCATAACTAGTAAACATGTATATACCAAATAGCATAACATATAAGTATGTACAACGATATATCCTGTAAGCCAGACTCTAATTTGAAACCATTAGAGGTCCCCAACAAAACCCCATTTGTTTCTACAGAGAATATGACAATTTCTTGTTATTTTTGATTCCCAGTCCAATTGCATCCTAACTGTAAATTGTTTCATGGCTCTAAAGGGTTTCCTCTCCTAAAGCTTTAGAGGTGTAAAAAGGCTTTATCTTCACACAAAATTGAGCTTGCAGCCTGTGGAAGGAACTCTACACTTAGCCCTCCAGCTATTGATATGGAAGTCCTTCCTTTATGGGTTTATCAGTGATCAAAAGTAAAAGCAGATGCAAAACTAAACACAAAATTAAACACTCTTCCGTTAGAAATTCTCATCCTTTAGGTATTACAAGGACAAATGGGAATGGCTTGAAGCTTATGGAGGGCAGGTTTAAGTTAGATGTTAGGCAGAAATTCATTGCTGTGAGGAGGGTAAGGCACTGGAACACATTTCCCAGAGAAGCTGTGGATGCCCCACCACTGGAAGTTTTCAAGGACAGGCTGGATGGGGCTTTGAGCAAACTCGTCTAGCAGAAGGTGCCACTGCCTGTAGCAGGGGGATTGGAACCAGAAAATCTTTAAGGTCCCTTCCAACACAAACTATTCTATGATTCTGTGATATTCTCTGGTGGAACTTTCCACCCAAAACATGGATCGATTCACAGGGTCCGTCCTCTGTCTGCAGCAGCACACAAGAAAGCAGTCACCACAGAGAAAGTTGTACCACAGTCCTTAGGCACAGCAGACTCTCCATGAGCCTATGCCCTCCTATTTTACACTTTCTCATGATATTTCTGTTTTCCTTTTTCTTCCCTTAAATCTATTTTTCATACTTGTATGTTGGGATAGAACTGCTTGATGTCATCACAGCTTGCCAACCCCCTGTTTGCCAGTGGCATGTCTGCATAACTGTTCACATGGCACCACTGAAAGGTATTAAAAACATTTCAGCAGATATATATACTGCAGCAATATAACAGTGCCCATCTGACTCTTGGTTGATTTTCATGGCCAAAGGCAAGATGAGAAGTAATAACTAATTCTACAGTAGATGAGGATTTAAGGTTTCTCATCTTTTCTTTGCTGAATATTTAGATAAAATGCATTTTATAACTGCCAAAAAAATTTAACACATTCCACAATTTGCAGTTCCATTACCCAAGATAAATTAATACAGTATGACAAAATGATTCAACAAACTTGCTCTGTTATTATTACCTGTTTCAGAACTCCCAAATAAAATCAGTCAGATGCAATGCATGCTGTGTTTCCCAGTGCTCCATTAGTTTTTTTAGTACCTTAAACACGAATAACTGCTGGAAAGGGAAAGGTTATATTAAGGTCTCTAAATATTGTACCAAATAATTAAGTTGTCA
Source organism: Sclerurus mexicanus (assembly GCA_013396755.1). Taxonomy (NCBI): domain Eukaryota; kingdom Metazoa; phylum Chordata; class Aves; order Passeriformes; family Furnariidae; genus Sclerurus; species Sclerurus mexicanus. Next base: position 701,460 of record VWZF01006637.1, read on the forward strand.
AAAACGGAAGTAACAGACTTATTTCAGGACCTTCCCTACACTAGCAATTTGGTAATATTAGTAGTTAATGAGACACACATCCCCAAGGGCTATTAAATTACTTTACAAATGACAGTCCAGGAAATAGCATTATTCGCATTTTAAACTGAGGAAATTGAGGAACAGAAATGCTGTTAGACAAAACATAAATTGTGCACATACAAGTCATAAAAGAACAGAAATGGTGACACAGATTAATTTAGCAGTATTTAACTGGGTCAAGCCAGGAGTATGGCCACACTACATTCCCTTTATTGAGACAGAAAGCAGCTCAGTAAATAGAATTTTGCCTTTATTAACAAAAGGCTTTGTATTGCCCTTACAGTGCTGAGTCTAAGAACTTGCAGAACTTGTCTTCACATGGTTTGGACATTATATCAATTGTCTAGGAGCGAGGCAACAATTTCTTCAGCTTTGTTTTACTTCATGCCAGCAAGTATGTGGGTTGAACAATCTAGGACTCTAGAGCAAAAATCGAAAGGTTGATCTGAGGTTCCAGACTGTAAATTTCAATGATAATCAACCAGTGGTCACTATACAAGTGCAGCCTCATGGGTAATGTGACACTAATTGTAAAGGAAAAAGCAAACAGAAATAACTGAATCATATATAAACTAATGAAATAAGCAATATATAAGAAGTCTGTGTGAAGAAAACATATAAAAGTGAATCCAAGCAGATGCAAGACTGAGGAAGAAACCTATTTCATGAACATCATGTTCCATCTGAGAAAGACCTCAGGAGTCTGATGATTTTTTACAGTTTTCTTCTGCATTCTTTAAAAGCATTGAAGGGCTCATGGCCCTTGGCCCATGGGGACACTGAAAGGTTGAGGACAACACCTGTGAACAAAGGGGAGATGCATAGAATAAAAATGTTAAGAATACTGTTGATGAAGATCCTGTGCGTTAGTTTGCATTATTAGTCTGTTAAAACATTAACTGGGCTAGCAATAAATTCTTAGCTCCATATATATGATATGAATGCCTTTTGCTCATAACTGAATTTTGGGCATACTGAGACAGAGTGCTTGGTGAGATCCTAAGGCAGGCAGACTGCCAAAATGTACATGGTCCTCTCATTCCCAGAGCGAAGCACTGTAAGCTCTCCAGGAGCTCATACATTCCCTGCCAATAATAATACCCTATTTACAGTCTCAGCTATGAATTCTTCCTCTACATTTAGAGGAAATGACACTGCTTTCAACATATAATAATTATAGTACATTTGAATGCAGAACTCATTTTCTAATATGAATTATCAATCAATAATATCCATTTTCAGAAGGAGGAGCTGAGCTCCTGGTCAATTTCAAATATGATAATCTGTGATTTGCAAGTAACACTTTTTCACAAAAGGGATTTTATCCTTCCTAATAATGTCTCTACTGCTTTCAGTCTTATAATACATGCTATTGTTGTATTCTGCCTGCACTGGAATGGTTGTATTTCAATAGGAGTTGAAGTAACATTCTCACTAATACATATGCCAAAAAACCCTACCTTGTAAATAGAATGCCATTTTTTATTATTAGTCCCTTTCCAGACTATTCTTCATAATGCAGTTAGCACTTTTAACAGACTATCACCTTGTAAAATATGTTCTTTCTCTCTTATGTTTTGTATCAAAAAATACCATGGCAGATTAGTAGCCTGATGCCCCAGTTGGATCATTTTAAAAAAAGACACCCCAGCTTTTTCAAAACTGTGGTTCCTGAAACAGGAAATTTAGCTTTTATTTCTTTAGAATTCTGAATCAAGAGAGCAATAACAAGAATAGGAAATAATTGTTGATGAGCCTGAAACAAAAGCAGACAAATAAACTCAGTATTTGGTAAATAAGGTCCCAGGCAAGGGAATAATGGGGGAAAATATTTTAGGACTGCAACCAGTGCAATAAACAATACTGAAGTTAAGCAATTTCAGACAGTAAATGAGGCAAGGCTAATTTTCACTCACATGGAACTTTCTGAGTATTTTGTAATCAAACAAGGATTGTCTAAAAAGTATAAGCAGGGAAAAATTGTTTAGGGTGATTAAGGAAGTAGTATGGAAGCACAAACAGACAAAACAAGGAGTGGATAAGCTTAAATGTGTAAAATCCAGCAATGGATATTAAGCTTGCAAATGATAGTCCCAAAAAAAAAAAAAAAAGAAATAGAAGAGAGAGACAGAGACAATGTATAAAAGCATTAGAGGGCATGGCAAAACAAAGTAAAATGTCTTGAGCTTTATGGAGAAGGTGATCTATTAACAGATAGCATAATAAAGGCAGAAATGTCCCAGGGTTTCTCACTTCCTTTTTCATGAAAAGGTTAGTAGTGATCAGATGCTTCATAAAACTGCTGTTAACAACAAAGGGTTGTGAACGTAGGCCAGACTAGAATAAGAATACATCAGAGAATATTAAGGTATTCAGGAAAGCTATATATATTCAAGTCACAAGTCTGGAGAAAATTTATCATAGGTCAAAGTAATCTTGGAATTGATAGTGATTATCTTCTAGACTTCATGGAGAATGGAAAAAATCTGAAAGGGATGGAGAAGGATAAATATTGATCTTATATTTAAGAAAAGGAAAAATAAACACCTGTGGAATTGGAGATCAGTAAACATAACTTTTTTTTTTTTCAGAATGATGCTGAAGCAAATGATTAAATAATCAATTTTTAAGTTCCTAAAACCACTGAAGTAGCATTAAGCATCCACTATCCATTTCTTGAGACAAAATCTTTTTAATGACTAACCTGTTTGTCTTTACTGGCTGTTTCTCCTTCAGTAAATAGAGCAGAAGCAGAGGCCAAGCTGTGTTTGGAACTGGGAATGTTTTTGTCACAGTCTCAGAAGAAAAAGCAGGAGGAAATGGTCTGCCTTGGCATCATCCCAGCCACTGAAAAAGTCAGTAAGAATGATCAGTGTCTGGTATTTTGGTTCTGACTGACCACAGGTAAAAGATCCACTTTAACATAATTGGTTGCATCACACTGGAAGATCATATTCGGTAGGGATAAGGTGAGGCTGAACTACATATAAGTCCAATCAGTTGTTTCCATGAACAATATGAATAGTGGAGAAGCTCTTTATAACATTCGTGGACAGTTGAGCTGGGAGGGGCTGCAAGCACTTTAGAGAGTAGGTTTAGAATTCAAAATAATTTTGATAAATTGGTGAAATGGGATCAGATCAATATGGCAAAATTCAATAACAACACCTATGAAGTACTACAGGAAACTCAAGTGCACACATATAACAAAGGAAACAAGGGACTTGGCAGCTACACTGCAAAAAAAGAATCTGGAGTATATAAAGAGTGTAAAACTGGATAAAAGATAACCGTGTGTTGCTTTTGCAAAGAAAGAACATCTTAGTAGGAGTATAACACATAAGAAAAGAAGAAAGCCATCCTGTGGTCCAGGGCAGTAGAGTGGCATCCGCTGGAGTCCGGTTTTCAGCAGCATGCTTTAAGAAAGATATAAATAATCCAAAGAAAACGTGGAAGACAACACTACCAATGAAATGGTTTAGAAAACACAAACTGTAAAAAGAAGTTGAAAGAACATGGTACTTTTAAGCTGAAAAAGACAAAAGGGAAGGTAAAATCCAATCTGTCATTGCTACTTCAAGGTCTGTCACAATTTTCATGGCTCAGCTCACTTGTCCTGAGTAGGTCTTTTTCTTGACAGTGTAGGGGGGCGAGATGGATCTAGACTAAATTCTTCCATATTACCAGCAAACTAATAGCTGGGTGAATTAAAACTGAAGCAGCCTATTTACTGTGACAAGTCAATTGTCCCATTTTTACACTTCTCCACCTAAATCCTGATTTCTTACAGCTTTTCTTAATAATCCTGTAACTGTAGTATGTAAATTAATCTGCCTTTTGAAAAAGTGCAACTACACATTACTGACTAGATTTAGTTCACTGCATGATTTATTAACTGGTACATTTATGAGCACAAATTGATCTGTCATTTTTAGGACCAGATACTTGATAATATGCATAATCCTTAAAATACACAAGATACAGATAAAAATACAGTCTGTTAACAGGAAGACATTCTAAATTATCTTCCAAATCATATCACTTGAAATCACACTTTCTGCTTCTTTAATGCTACCTCACTCCCAGTAGTACCATAAACAAATACACTATTTTCACAGAAGAAATATAGCTTATTTGTGGCACTTGAGCACAGTGCAGTTCCTCACAAGATTTGAGGTTGATGGTAATAAGCCTTAGATGTCATCAACTGGCTTAGCAAGTAAAGAATTTCAGCCAGATCATACTCCCTTGTTTGGACTGGAAGATGAAGCTGGAGGAATAGTACTATATTACATCACCCTGAATGCCATGACCTAGATGTTGCATTGAACCTTTATTTGAGCACAGAGAATGTCAAAAGGAACCTTCACTTTCTTGTTCAGGTAAGAATCAAATAAATGTAGGAATATATGCAGAGCATCCTCCACCAGACACAGACTACCTACAAAAACTGACTGTTCAGTCAGGCAATACTATTTGTTTTCAGAGACTTTAGGGTAAGCTTGTATTTCCTCTTCCATTTTGACTTCTCATTGCTGGAAAGAGCATTTCCAGGTTTCTCAGCATATTTCCTTTGTAGACAGGTATTCTTTCTACCTTCCTGACATCTGACTAGGACAGAGTGATAACCCACCAAAACTCGTTAATAACAACTGGAAAGTTACTTAGGAGTTTTAGCAGTGACATTTATTTTTCTGGGTTTTTTTGTTTCTACTTTGAGCTGCAATCTGACATGACAGTGCAAGGTCTTAATTATTTGCTAAGGATTCACAGATAGATGGATAGATAAATAGACAAAAGCAATAAGGTAATTGGTTCTAATGGAGTGGTGGTAGAGAAGGCAGAGATTATAAATGCTCCAAAATCAGACTTTCTTTTCTTATATCAGAGCTTTTTCTACTTATAGTTACCAAAAGTTCCACATTTTTAAGAATTTGAAACAGATCATCTCAGTGAAGGAATGAGAAGGTGCTTGAAAAAAATGTGCTGTTATCAGCTCCCAAGTTAAGCCCAGAATAAAAAGGAGAATATCAGGAGAAATCAGGCCAGATTCAGCAGCTTGAGGGAGGTGAAGCTGCTGCAGCTCCATAGCCTGGGTTCAGCCAGTAACAAAGCTGAGCATGGGCTCCTAGCAGGCATATACAGAGCATGTGTATGCATTGTATGTATTATGAAACATATGCAACCGGGCATCCAGATAACATGTACATCACTCACACAAACACACACAGCACAGCGGCCTGCTCCCCTCTCTGGCTGAGCAGAATGGAACACCCATAATGAGAATGTAATATATACAGAAAGAAAGAGAGAGAATCATGCGTCCCATGGTCAATAGCAGCCAGCCCTGCTGTAGTTTCACCCTCTGTGTTCCTTTTTGGGTGTGCAGACCAACTTTTACCACATAGCTTAGCAAGGAGAAGGCAGTCAGTGACTGTGAATCACTTTCAGAGACTGGAGGGAGGTAGTCGGTTACGCAGGATAGAAACCCCTTCAGGGAGAGGAATCTGCAGAAAATTGAGGCAAATTCTGAAATTATGTCAGAGAGTTCTTCAATAAAAGGATAAGAAAACAGACAAGAATTTATGGACTTGGTTTGATTTTGAAAAATGTATCCCACTAAGAACGGTTATAGAATAATTGAAAAGAATGGTTTGGGTTGAAAGCAACATAAAAAGTCACCTAATTCCAGCCCTGCTGCCACAGACAGAGGCATCTTCCATTAGACTAGGTTGTTCAAAGCCCCATCCAACCTGGCCTGGAACACTTACAGAGGTGGGGCATCCACAACTTCTCTGGGCAACCTGTTCTTATGTCTCACCAATCTCACAGTAAAGATTTTCCTCTTACTATCTAATCTAAGCCTCCTCTCTTAGTTTAAAGCCATTTCCCCTTGTCCTATGACCTTGTGAAAAGTCTGTGTAATCCAGGACAAAACTAATGTTTTAAAAATTTCTATACTACATCTTTTCTCTTCATGTCCTCAACTCTCTTATTCATGTACTATCAGACACAGACATTTTTGAATAATGAATGAGATAATAAAAAAATTATCAACTTGATTTGGTGCAGGCACAAACAATATAGTAATGATCTATGGATTGAGTACATGCTTGTTAACTACTACTGCATCACAAAGTTGTCCAAACTGCAATTGCAAAAAAAAGTGATATCACAGACACTTTAGTTTTTAATAAAAGGTTACCAAAACACACAGTGGACAGAAGCTCCAGCTAGTGTTTGGAAGTGACACTCATCACAGTTGCTTACCAAAATATTTGATTGGGACTGGCAAAACAACTTTGGGTAAAATAAAAGTTTCAACCATTCCTTGAGAAGAAACCATGGCACTGTGATATCTATACAACAGGGGAGATGCCCTACAGTTCACAACAAAGAAAACCTGCCAGATGTTTGCTAACTTATGCATGCCTCATGCCATGGCCCTTCACAGAATTTAATACATAATGGAAGAGAAGACAGAACAAGAGGAGGCAAAGAAAAGGAAGTAGTAATAGAAATGGACGTTTAGAGCAATAGAATAGGGAAAAGATGTCATGTCCATTTTGTCAGACTCTTTCTCAACACTAATCTTCCCTGCATTAAGATACATCTTTTTTTCTAATTAGACTACTTACGAAAACACCAGTGAAAGCTTTATTAAAAAAGCTATGCAGTCTCCTTGGAGATTTTTAGAACTGGTCTGGATGAAAACCCTGAATAACCTGGTATGATCTCAGAGATAACCCTGGTTTGTGTAGGTGATTCCACTAGAGACCTCCTGAAGTTTATTTCAGCCTGAATTGTCCTTTAACTCTGTGATCCTAAGAATCTTTATACCTAAGTCATTTGCATATCTGAAAGCAGTCAAGGCAGCAGGCATGTTCTGAAAAGTTTGTAAACATGTCATATCCATAGATGTCTCTTTCTGCAACTGTGGATAGATGTATGGTATAGAAGTTCGGGGTGTTTTTACCTCAAGACCTTTTGAGTTCAAACCAAACATTCCTTCGAGTCTGAACCCAAATTGCCTTAGAATGTCACTTTGTGACATCTGTCAGTATAAATATCATCAAACGATGACACAAGAAGAGAGTGAGTTTCAGGGAGGAGTCATCAACTCAGAGGAGCTGTCAGCCTCGTTAGCCTGCAGGGATGAGGCAACAGTTCTTGGACCTATACCAATAGCTCCTTTCTTCACAATTGTCTCTAAGCAGACTCTTGAAGTACTCGGTTTCCTAGGTAGCTGCAAGGTGATGTTTGAATTATTTTTTTTATAAATTTATAAGTCCATACTTCTGGGATGGACTTTTCTGTCAGCTAAATCTAGATTCCACTGTTCTAGCAGCATGAAAGGTATCATTGACAACACTGAGAATTATGCTTATGCCAAGAAGCTTTTCAGTGGCAGAAAGATGATGAAGGTGAAATTACCATCTTCCATGGCATTCTATTTTCTCTAATAGATAGGAAGTAAAGTTCACACAGTTATGAAGCATGCATAAAGTCAGCTGATACACGTAAACTGGAGATGCTGCTTGTAAACTTCCAGTAATAGGAAGCTAAAATGAAAAGTTGCAAACATTTCACTGCACCAGAGTAAAGCTTAGCTATAGCTTAAACTTTGCTCCTGCTGCCCCTGTTTAATTTGGTTAACTCATACCACACTGCTGATGAGTGGTTCATATTTTTACTCTGAGTACATTCCCCTCTAACTTAAAATGTGGAAAAGAATGTAAAAAATACAATACAATGCAAGAACTGGGAGCAATCAGGAAAATTAAAAAATCTCTTCCATAAGTAGGTCATTAAAATTGTTGACAAGAACAACAAGAAAACTTACTGTGGACAAGATTGTGATTTTCACTCAAGTGAGCAATTGATGCTCCTTAAAAAGAGTCATTCATAACCAGAAAATTCTCACTATGCTGAACATGCAGCAACTAGTGGGATGTTCAAATGTCATGCTTGCTTTATGAAGATAGGAAACTGTTCAAGAGTAAATATGGTAAAATAGAGTTAAGGAGTGGTTTATGGCATAAGAGATTTACGTTTCCTAAAGTTGTCCTGAGAACAAGGTTATTCCTTCCATTTAAGTTACATCCATGCCAATTAGGAGCTATGAAGCAGTTGACATAGCATTTCTTACTGGTGGACATACATGAACCAAGAAAGGATAAATATACTACCTTACTTGGGAATTCATATAAATTTTTTTTTATAAACTCTTTCTTGTCTTAGTTGCCACCTCAGTATGATGGTACAATGGTAAGGAACTTCCTTGCTATGGTATGGAATGTCTTTTGGAATGTTTGTCTATAAATGAGCAATTCTTATTTCCCTTCTTCTAAGAAAGTATATTATATATTACTATGCATCCTATATTACTATAATTTAGTTTGCAAAGACAAATACAGAATAGGGATTTAAAAATATTAGAAGATGTATATATGGAACACTAAATACAGGCGGATGTTGATCATGACTTTTTTTCTGCACTAGTTTCTGGATCTTGTATATTAACTTCCAATCAGAATATGCAGTATGTGTTTCAAATCCTGTCAAATTAAACAACTTCTCATCTTTCTGGAGGCTAATCTTTAGCTAATCTAAAATTTATATTTAATACAAGGGAATCAAATAGTGGCACATACTGTGTTTTTTGCTCATATGTGATAATTGTTAATATCTTTACCATTTTCCATTAACATATATTAGACTGCATCAGTTCATTTCATCTTGTAGACTGAGGAGATTAAACATTGCAGGGGTACGTGAACGCTCTTTGAGCTTCATTTATTATGCGTTCATGAAGGGTAAATTGTAGCAGTGATGGAACCATTAAAAATCCCCATTTGTTTGCTTAGCATTTTAAGCAAATCTGCCTTAATTCTTCTGGTTATGCAGCTGATTATTAAGAGTTCTGGAATCCAAAAAGGTCTTCCAATCCACTAAAGATCTAAGAGAAATTTAGTGCTAGAAAAATAGTGTCCACAGATCACACTGCGTGTTTTGGTACTACAATAAAAGGTCTTGAAAGTAGAGACTGAATACTTTGTGATCACTCTACCCTTATCCTTTGTGAAAGAGCTGCCAGCAAAAGATGTTTAATGATGATGACTTTGGAATAGAAACATTCATCCAATAGAAATGAGTGAAAAAGTGAACAGATTTGCAAGATCCACTGGGGAAAAAATTCCCCATGAAATGGAAACCACTTTTTGATTCAGAGCCATACTGCAAGGAATTAGTCTAATTTGTAATGGTTATTAGCTCTATAGTAGGATTTTCTCCAGCCCAGGAAAGGCTTACTGGAACTACATCCAGCAAATAGACAGTGAGCAAAATACTTCTATCACCTGCTCATAAATTTGTCTAAAAACATATAACACTAAGTACATGCATTCAAATATCCTAACTGATTCTCCCAAGAACCTTGTACAAGCTTCTTGTCCAAGAATGCCTTCAAAGACATCCCAGGTTTCCTAGCAATGTATGGAACTGTACAAAGAATAATTCCATGATAAACAGTAGGGAAGGACTCCTGTTAGTGTGATAGGGTTTTTTGTTGCCTAACCATGCTCATCAGTTCTGCATTTCTGCCATGAAGCCAAAAGCAGGATCTATTGGAAGAGATTTCTGTAAGTACCCTCTAATGTTAATGATATCGAACCACCTTCAGAGGGTCCACATCACTTCTTAGGCACTGAAGAAGTACCTACTTCACCACAGACAGCAATTTTTCCTGTAGAGCGGGCTTCATGTACTTCACGTACTCCACAGCACGTTCAAAGGCCCTGGAAAGCACCCTAGAAGCAGTACAGTCCCAGCATGAATGCAGACAAGAAAAAAAACACTCATGGGTTGACATAAGAACAGTTTAATAATTGAAACAAAATAAAATTATACTACTACAGCCACTACTACTACTAATAATAATAGTAATTAAAAAAATTAAAATAGGAAAAAATAAAGAAAGAAAAGGGAGTAAAAGAAATTCCAGCATTCATCTCTGTGAGTGCTGATATCTGTGGTACACGTGGTGATCTAGATCACTCATTAATTGCAGATGTATGTATTTTAATGGAAATAATTTCAAATCGGCAGTATTGATATGTTACATGGTTTTTAAATAATTGTGCGTTTAGGGTTTTTTTAATTGCAATGATGAGAGGATTGCTTATTTGCACATAGTATATTGCATCTGATAAATTTTATGGGTTTGACTGTACAAGGGTTGATTTCTTTGTCAAAGAAAGTATCAATTTAAGTGCAAGCCTCTATGCTTTCTACTTCAGGGACATAGAGTGCTATTTAATTGGCTTGTGCAGATTACTTGCTGATTTTTGATACTTTAATAAAACCCTTTGGCATTGCTGTGGATTCTCATTTCCGTACAATTAAGCAGAAAGCAAGTCCTTAATAAAAATGCAGAACTTTATTAAACTTAGAAATATATTCAATAAAAAATTTCCAGAGCAGTGCAGTCCAACTTGTTATTGCTAACAAGGTATGAAAGTACTTTTTTTAAATTATCAAGCAATGCTTAATCTAAAAATAAATAAGGGGGTGGGGGGAAGAAAAAAAAAAAAAGAAAAAGTTGATTAAAACTAAAGCACCAAACCACAGATTGTAAATAACATTATAGGACTTCCTACAGGCAAACAGAATGGTAGTGATCTCTATTTTCTTCCCTGCACCTACCTTTTCTGTTATGCGCAGTGTGGAGATGTACCAGAGCTGAAAAGCTGAAAAAGTGAGGAGTATCTGTTCTGTTCCTCCTACAATTACTCCAGCTGTCCTTCCCCTAAAATATGTGAATGTAGCTAGTGAATCCCACATTTGGGTGCTTGCTTGTTCCCTACCTGATGGATTGTCAGTGTCATACAGCACCTTCCCTGTTTCTCTCAGCTATTTTGAAACTTTGTGAGGAACACAGAGCTGGGGAAAATCCAATCCATCTGCAATAGCTGATGTTTCAGGACGTCATGCGGATAGAAAGACCACAACAAAATCTCATGAGGAGGCAACTAACTGCATTTGATTGCACATTTCAGCTGTAGCAAGCTATATTGGTTTCAATCCTGATCAGCTAGAGAGGAGGAAGTGAGTGGGTGGTCTGTGTTGCATGTGACCCCATGTTTTGTGTGTCTGAAAGCGGATGCTGATAAAGGAGCAAGTCTCTTGTCTGTATTGGTCTGTGTTGTAGTGTTTGCACATTTTTTTCTTCAGAGTACATGCCCAGTCTTGCTACAGCCCAGACCTGAAACTGAGACCACCAGCGGCCATGTCTGGCAGACTGGGAGGAGAAATCTTTCGTGTCTCAGGATCTAGCTTTCCCTAATATTATTAGAAGCTCATCTTCAACATAAAACTTTTCCTCTCAAGAGCTCTTCTGGACGCCATCTTTTTATGCATACAGCAACATGACAGTGTGATAAGGAGAAACTTGGCACTTCTTGGAATACTTTAGCAAGAACATTAGTAACTATAAGAGAAGTTCTCAATCCACAGGAAAGCTATCTGGTACTGGCTTGTCTGTGTGTAGTGAGACATGTTCTTCACTGATGACAAGGCTGGTCATTTGTCTTGTGGTGGTTATTTCACACTAAGGAACATGTGCACTGTTGTGGTTTAACCCCAGCTAGCAATGAAGTACCATTCAGCTGTTCACTTACCTCACTGGTAGGATGGGAATGAGAGTCAGAAAAGAAGGAAAAAACACTCATGGGTTGACATAAGAACAGTTTAATAATTGAAACAAAGTAAAATTATACTACTACAGCTACTACTACTAATAATAATAATAGTAATTAAAAAAAATAAAATAGGAAAAAGATAAAGAAAGAAAAGGGAGTAAAAGAAATTCCAAGAGAAACAAGTGACCCAAAATAGTGACCCAAAAAAGTGGCTCATCCACTGGCCAATACCCAGTCCTGAGCAACAACTACTCCTCCCACCCAACTCCCCCCTAGTTTATATACTAAGCTTGATAGTCCCCAGTATGCAATATCCCTTTGGTCAGTTTGGATCAGTTGTCCTGGCCATGCTCCCTCCTGCCTTCTTGTGCATCTCATCACTGGCAGAACATGGGACACTGGTAACTCCTTGATTTACACACTACTTCCTTAGAAACAAAACACCTCTATTAAAAAAAAAGAAAAAAACAAAGCTAAACCAAACCCAAAACAAGAAACAAACAAACAAACAAACAAAAACACCCAAACAAAAAAGCTATGAAAACACAAAACCAACCAAACAAAAACCAAAAAAAACCAAACAAACAAACAGCACACAATAGACCCAGTGAAAACCAGATGAGAACTCAGCACAGAGATAGATCCCAGGGTAGATTTCAAAAAAGCAGGATTGCACATTGCCACTGATAGTAATTACTGTTGATAGAAGTACAGCATCACATGGCACTGCAACTCCCCCATCCTGTGATCTGGACAACAGATCCCAATACACCTACTCCAGTTCTGATCTCTGAAAAGTACATTAGTTCTTGTTGCTGGGCAAATTATTGTTCCTGCTCACATCAGCTCATTGTCAGCTGGCTCAGACATCTATTCAGTCTGCCGTGTGAATGCCCCAAAGTGCACACAGATCAGCACACTTTGCAGTATTAAACTCCTCGGCTCAGACACTTAGGCATTCACACAGCATTATTTTTTTTTGTAACTGTAAATGAAGCATGTTGAAATTCTAAGCAAGCACCATTCTACAAGCACCAATATTTCAACCAAACCCATTTGTGCACTTAGTGGTTGATCCACAGCCCACTAGAGACAATGGGAAGACTTCCATTAACTTCACATCAGGCTCATAAAAAATGAGGCAGATAACTCCCATTAATGCTAATGAGAGTCATGTATATAAATCACCTAACTGCTGATGGAAAAAGAAACCTTCTTCTGGTCTGCTTTTAACACAGCCTCCACAGTCTGTGATGTTCATCCTCCTCCAATAGCATTGTGAAGACAAAAGGTTTTTCAACAGCCACATCTTTCTAATGATTTTGCTTTCTGTCAACATGAGTCAAGCCTCATGCAGGCAGAATGCTTTTAATCATACAGTCATGAAAAAATTAATCTTAACATGATAATGAACAGACTTAAAATTACAGCAAGATTATTTTCTAGAAGGCAAATTATTATTCTTTCTCAATTAGTTTAGTGCATTAACAACTCTTGTTTTCCTTTTCAATTCACTTAAAACAATGAAAAATATTTTTCTAAATTTGCATTTTAACTAAAAAGGTAACTGTTTCCATTTTTTATCCCTCTGCTCCCCAAAAGATGGGTTTTACACTGCTTTCTATGATTGCTTTATGTTGCCTTTACATCATACAAAATCCCTTGCCCTACAATGAAGTTGTACACAGACATACATATGCAGATTTTATAGAGTGGTGTACAAGTCCTATTTGCTGTAGTGTACCTGTCGTCTCTACACAGTGTACATGTCCTGGGTAGGCAAGAACTAGTGTATTTAGGCTATCACTAATTCTGGTCTAGTATACCAGTCCCTAGTGGGCTTATGTATAGCTTGAAACTATTTTTAACACTCATTAATTCTACATATGCACACTGCTTTCAGATATTTACTGGTTTTTTCCTAATTATTTACATTTGTATAAATATGTATGTAAAAACTTTAAAACAAACATATTAATTTTCTTCTTTTAAAATTGAAGGTAAAACTATAAAATGGCATTTATCTCATTAATATTTAAATCTGAGATGAGTTTTAATAGCAATGCAGAGGCTGCATTGTCATGTAGATTTCGACAATGGATGGTCAAGACACAGAGCAGGAAAAATGAATTATCATTAATAACTTGATACCAGCAGCAGATACTAGGATTATAGAAAGCACTGCAAATGGATTTTTAGTCTTCAAGACTAGACTGCAGCTGCTTTGCTCCACCAGATTTAGTCTTTCTTTGGCTGCTTATCCTTAACTCCTTAATGCGGCACATTAATTATAGCCTCTCATAGCTTCCATTCTTTCAGGTCCCCGTGTCTAGAAATGTTGCCACTCAAATAGCAAAGTGCAAGCTTTCCATCATTCTAATAGTTAAATAATGGCAAGGCTGTGCAATTGAAACAGCATGAAAGGTCACCTTGACAATAATCTGACTGGTAAAAAGTAGCTTAAGGCAGCACAGTTCTTTATTGTGAATGAGTTGACTGAGTTTATGACTATTTGGGATATTTTAATCATTTACAAGTTTGACATAAAGCAAGAAATATAATTTTTGAATTGCCGCAGATTATCAAATCATCAAATTTAAAGATAATATTTGCAAAACATATTTTTGACTACATTGACCAACAACAAAGTAAGGAGAGGCAGAAGTCCGAGCCAATGATATAATTTTTGGAACAGCTGCCACAGGTAGTCTGTATGAAATGCAAACCTCAGCAGAAGTCCACAAAAAGCTTTAGTAACCTGCAAAGTTACCAGAAAGCTCTATTTTCAGGATTTAAGGAGCACAGTTATGGAGCAAAGACCTTACACAGGGGTTTTGAAAGGAAATGTTTTATGCCAAATGACTTTTATAAACTGATTTTGGTATGTGTTTTATGGCAGGAATAAGAGCAGGACTGAATTTGTCACATTTCTCTGTTGGGGATGGGACCAGGACCATAATTTCCACAATTATACAGCAATGTGATATCTGGTGAAACAGTAAAGGAAATCTAAATTTTCTGTCATTTCTATTTTGTTCTTACGTTGCCCTTGATGTTTCACATACTCTTTCATCTAGGTCTTCAAATTAACTGCAGCTTAATTTTCTGAACTATTTAGCTAGAATGTTAAGACTAGATTTACCTGGAGAATAACTGAAGTAAAGACAGTAGAGCTAACCTAGGCACAAGCAGCCTTGAACTCCCTTTTGTGTTTTCTTTTAGAACTGCTAATTACAGAAATCAATCGGTTCAAGGTCCTTATGTTACATTCTTTAACTAAAGGTGAGGTAAGATCCAACCTATATGGACTTGGCCAATAAACACATCATTAACTGAAGTACAGTCAGCACTTTAGCTGCCAGTCTTCTAATATGTCTCTATTTCCTTCCAAAGACATAAAAATGTGAAAAATACTTGCTACTTTCCTTATCCATTAAGAATATGAGGCAAAACCCTCAATTTGAAATGTGCTGGATACTTGACTGCAATACATCAATACTTAAGGATCCATCTTTCAAGTACCTATTAATCTTTTATATTGATATTACTACGGCACAATTTTCTGTATAATCAAGTTTGAATCAAAGCAGAGGGCTGGATATTCTGAATGATAGAATACAATCTTACATATAGCAGCTATAAATTCTTTCACTAAGCACAGTCTAGCTATTTGCCTGAGAGTAATTAAATCTGTACATGTTCAAGGCTCTTTTACTACTTCATCATCTACTTTCTAATACAGGTACTGACAGAAAGGAAAAACCACAACATGCTGATGAAAAACTTACCACCCAAAGAGCATTTCCCTGCAGTGACTAAAGAAACACCAATGACACTATTTTAAAAGATGCCACCAGCAGTTGATGGAGAGCCTAATACGTTTATAGCACAAATGAGTAAATTGTAATGGGATAAAAAAGAAGTGGCAAAATATATTGTCCAAGTTCACTGTTCAGATTGGTGCAACATAAAAATTTTTATGTTGCAGTAGTAATAAACATTGATCTTGTAGCTTAAAACAAAAAAAAACCCAACAAAACAAAAAAAAAAAACTAAAAAAATCCCCAAATAAACAAAAAAACCACCAAACAGAGAAAAATCAAGGTTGTCTGTATTAAGATAAAAGCATGTGTGGTGATGCATGTTTTGCTTCCTGCCAAGGCTTCCCAATACAACTATTCTGCTCTGAAAGGTGCAGGGCAAGTGCTACAGCTTGCCAGCAGTATTCTGCACAATTCTGGCTCAGAAGAACAGTATAATAATACAATACATTTTTGGTAGTAAAGGAGGAGTATCAGATCTGAACTTCTAGAGTCCCTCACAGCATGACACTAATTTTGGTTTTAGACAGGCATATTTTCCAGCAAATACACACAAATGTAAATTTGTGTACTACTGCAAATCTACTGCAAATGCTGCCTAAATAGCCACTTTGTTTCTTCTTTTCAAAAGACAGTGACCTAGATGGACATCCTGTGGACATATCTGACATTTTTAAGGCCTGTAGAGCCACGCTGTAATAAATGTCCACACTGTTCCTCTATGCCCTTTCAGTATTCATTTAGGCGTGACGTTTGATTCAGCTCCATGCAATAAGCAACACCCTGTCAGAACTGTTTCTTTAGGAGCTGGGCAACAATGCTTTCTTCACTTTCTCTACATGATAGGCCATGTTTTACCAGGCACTGCAGTAAGGCCATAGTGTTTCCAGACATCAGTCTATCCACCTCCCACCTTGTCCGGTGGGTAGCTTCTTCTACTGCCCATCTTTACTACTAGGACACTTCATAGTACCCCAAATAGTACTCCATTGAAGCCAGCTTCATGATCAGTATTGAGCAAAAAATAACAGAAAAAAATTATAATAAAGCAGGAAAGAGTCCTAAGTGTAACTAAAAAAGCATCACAAATATCAGTGTATCATACTTTGAATTCATGTATGATTAGCTTATTTTGACATTACATAACTATAATATAAAGGATAAATAATTAATTTTTAATGTTCAAAAGTCATTAGAACAGTTCTGCACTGGATATGATCCCCATTAATTAGTCAGCTGAGCTGCATGAAACAAACCTTATCACTTTTTTTGTGTACGGCAAACAAGATATTCATCAAAGTCATTATGTTGACACTGAAATCACAAATCCATAGCAAAAGGCCTGATCCTGTCATCAGTCTTGTATGGGTGAAACTTTGACTTCTAGTCATTCCTATTAGTGGAAAGATCTTAGGCAGTTATAATTTAACTAAATATTTGAAAAATAATGAAGGAAATACAGAATTGACCTCAAATTAGCAGCAAGATTCCCACTATTATCCCTAAAATCAGGTTTTAACCCATCATTTTTAAGTGGTTTTGAATGCACTGAGATAACAGCTCCAAAAATGTTGATTTCCTTATGAAGTGGAATGAGTTTGAACTTTCTCTGTGAAGTCTGCCTGTGCACAGAGGTCCTCTATAATATAAATTTAAATACACAGTCTGTTTTATAATGCTTTCCATCATCTCTCTTCTCCATATGTTCTCCCACTAGGAATCTAATGAATTCTACATATGAGGGATGACAAGGGAATATGCCTGAGAAATAATTCCAGCAATTACGGCATATGGAAGCATTGTTTTTGAGTCGCTTTTGCCATGAACATTAGGCAGAGCATCTGGGACCAAATTCTGTCTACCTGCCTATGGACATTAGCAAAATCATCATCTTCCATTTGTAAATTCTGCTGAGGAATCTGCCATACAGAGAGCATCATTTCATCAGCTTTATGATCAGAGAGCATATTGAAATACAGTCCATTTATAGTTGGGAAAAATTGTTTCTCTTTAGAAAAAGTAGTTTAAACTGGAAACTAAGATAAAATTATAGAAACACATTATTTCTCTCTCTTTCCTCCAAGAACTACGAAGGGCATGTGTTCAGTTCCAAGCCACTATTTATTAAAAACTGGTTTTCAGAACTGAAAGCCAGATATATTTCAAGTCTTTCAGTCATGGCTAATATTGATGGAATTAGTGATATTTAATCAAGAGAATCTATTACTAAAGAATAATTGGATTTCACTTCCCACTGCCACACAGAATTGCCTGTATACTAGCAAGGAGGGAGGGAAAATAGAGCTCAGCTTCAGGATGCTGACTGTACCCCAGTGCTCACATACTGGATCCACTTCCTTAGGACCTACATCTCTGGTGATGAAACCATACTACAATGGTTTTGACTCATCTGGCATCCCCCTCACAGCAGTCTGAGAAAGAACAGTCATTCCCTTGTACGAGAGTATCCAGTGTCACCATTAGTGGCCCTCCTGCCAGATGGTCTTAAGTTAGTTTTGGATTAAGAGACCTTGGCAACACTTGTCAAAACATCTCTCAAAAAAAAGTTGTGGGAAATTCAGCCTTTTCATATACGACCTTTTCTAGTCACGACATAAGCGGTACAGATGAATACCGAAGACATGAAAACAACTGCCATGGAAGACATTTTTGCTAAAATATGTGCAATGACTCGATGTAAAGTGGTATCAGAAAGCTATATAACCTCTTACAGAAACAAGATCAAAGACGTAATCTGGAAATGTTTTCTCATTCTATGAAAGAATAAAGAGAAAAGTTTATCAGAGTACAAAACACATTATAAAGACAAACAAAGTGATTAAGAGATTCTTAGTATTCAATTTAATACCACGGAATCCATGAGAAATCATTTAATACCATGCGATTGTTCAGATGTGATACGTTTGATACAGATCTATCTAACTATTGGCAAAAAGAAACTAGAGATTAAGGCAACGCTTCTTTTACAAACCAAAACTGTGCTCCCTTTTCTTGCCAATATCTTGGTTAACCACAGATATGTAAAATTCAAGGCATGTAGGACGAGGCAGTAGATCAACAGATAAGGATGCCAATCACATATTTCTGTTTGAGCAAAAAGTCTCTGCACATATTTTTATGAAAGTTAAAAAAAAAAAACGCTTTATAGCAGATTTTTAGTTTCAAAACAAATGTATCTGATGCACTCTGTCAAAACAGCTGCATTGGTTTGGTGAAATGCTGAAACACTGCACCAGTAACATTCTTGAGCAGAACTGAAGGAGCCAAGATTTAAAAAATGTAGGATAAATGAAAAATTTAAATGATACAGCACAATAGGTGAATTTGTCGGTAGTAACAGTAGTATCTGCAACAGTGCTGCTTTAAAGGTTAGCATTCATTTATGACCAATAAACCAGACACAACCAAGATCTAGATTTGAATGTTTTTTTAGTTCTATCTTAGATTTATTAGATCTGATTTGGACTTTTTTTTTTCATTAAAATTCATATCAGGATTTCATTTATGTTTTGTTGATCTGATCCAATACATTTAATTTTGAAATGTATGAAGAAAGTAGTGAATTTTTTTTTTCCCTTTGAATGCACTGTCACTTGAAACTGCAGAACAGGAATGCATATTCTGCAGTTCGGTGTTCTTGATTTACTGAATCCAAAGGGTCACATGGATTTCGCTCTGCTAATAATTACTGATAATTTTTGTAATCAGATGAAATAATCTAAGAAGTAGTAGATAAAGAATAAATGAGTAATCGAAGCAATATTCATCCTCACATGCCTACAATATGAATGCCCATAGCTGATCTAGTCACTGGTACTCCATTTTCAAAGGCAGCACTAAACCAGCACTGTGGATAGCTGAACTGTGGTTCCCAGCTTGCAGCAAGGTGCAAAAACAGAGTTCACTGTCAAATTGGCTTTCTTTCCTTTTCTTTTAAACAGTCCAACAAATTGACCTGGAACATTACTTTTTCAGGAATGTCTACCATCCTGCTGCTATTTAAAATATCTAAATGATAATTTTTCAGGATTCATATTTTGTGAAGGAAAAAAAATAAATTATTCAGTCTGGCCTGAAAACAACAGTATACCCAATAGAATTTGCCATAACGATGTTAGAACAGTTGTGCTAGCTATCAGGTTTCTTTTAAAAAAGGACCTTTCCATGTGATAGGAGATATTTCCAGCTCTACTGAAGAAATACAACCCTTGAGATTCTTATTCATGAAAAAACAATTTTGTTCCATGGGTAAACAGAATAGATCTCCAAAGTGCACATCCATACAGGGAACTCTATTTTATATTACAATTTTATTCACTTGCTATGAATAGTCACAACATCAATCTACTGGAGATAATCTATTCAGTATATTTGAAAATCCATTTAATTGCATTTATTGATATGCATGTGTTACACTTGTATATAATACAGTATTTTCAGCGTTGGTTTAAGAACAAGGAAACAAAGAAAACAAATATTTAGAAGCATGATATAGATTTTTTTACCAAAGAGAGGCCATATTCAGAGTCTACAAAACAGGACATTTACAATTTGCACTGTCCCAGATAATCTCTTTAAGATGCTACTTTCTGACCTGAACCTGCTTGCATAAATCCATACAATACTAATCCATCCTTAAATACTGAGATACCTAGTTGCTGCTACAGTTTATTCTAATTAAATTTTAATCAGAAAATAAGATCTTTCCTTGACACCATTTTTTTATTATTTCTCTGCAGAATGATAGAATATGCTTCTCAATTTTATTCCCAACAGTCATTTATTTTATTTAAGCTCTCCTGTGCAATAATACAACAGAGGTAATGAAATGGTTTTGGAACAGCAGGGGCTACTGTGACAGCCAGAGCACTCCAGGGTGTTCATCCATCATGAAACTTAATATATAACTAAACTAGTCAGGTCAATGGCTTGTAATGATAATATAATTTCTTTTTTTTTTTTTTTGTGAGTCTGGTAATAACATAGGACTTAAATAAGCTTACCCCTATGTATTTTTGACTACCATTGTGCGTGTGGCTCACCAAAGCATACAGTCAGAACTGCATTACCCTCTCTATTCAACATGTTTATGCAGTGTCTCTAAAAGGAATTGCCAATTTTCTGTTGTATCAACATTACAGATTGTACAATATATATTAAATGGAGTATAAAATTATACATTCTGTAATAACTTAGAAAAAAGCTCAGAGACGCTTAAGGCCTTTAAATATTGAGGATTCCTTTCATGTAACAGCACATCACAAAGTTCAAGAATTGTTACCAAATGAGAAAAAAAAAAAGAAAAAGTAAATGAAATTTTGGCAAGGATCAGATCTGAATTGGATGACTGTAAGCAAGCAAAATACCCATGAAACGTAAATCTGGGAGGGCACTAGGACTTTTTTCCTTTATAGCAAACAGAATGAGCAGACACCTGCATAAGCATCCATCAGTACTTAGGTTCAAGTAAGAGATTTTATTTTTTAATAAAAGGATAAAAATTCTGAATGATAACCATCCAATTTCATAATTGCAAAACTAATTTACATTCCTGCCTAACTTTACCAAAAAAGGGATGAAATACTGTCATTGACTGCTTACCATGAATTTAAATGAATTAAAGGTTAGAAAAGTAAGGGACATATCAGGAATACCCATCTCCTTCAAACTAAATGGAAATGTATATCTTAGAGGTATAAAATGTTTTAAAATGGTAGTTGAGTTTAGACCACTACTTTTTTAACTGTTAAGCTGCAGTAGTTGATTAGCCTTAGGGAAACATGTCAACTTGACTATACTATGTAATATGATTGATGTGTTCAGATAACTATTACTTGTCAACAATAATTATTAACAATGGATATATAATTCCATTCCTATAACAAAAGCAATTTCAAGATGTTGAAATATGTACCTTTCAGAGCTGCAAGATTAGAACACAAATAAAAATGTCTAAAACTGCACCATGCCAGAGGACAATTCCTGCAACAGAAGTTTAATTAAAGCAGTGTCCAGTCCCACCAGCAATCTGAAAGTGGATCAGGGATCATTTTACAGAGAAGGATCCAATACATTTTGAAGGTTGACGTCATCAAGATGAAAAGCCACTGGTCTGCAATGAAGAACCCACCAGTTTGTTGCTTTTCTGCACCTTTACAATATCAGAGCGTGATTACAGCTGCAAATTCCTCAGCAAGTGCAATTTTACAAGTGTACACAGTTCAATCAGTTGAAATCTTTGTGTCACACAAGTTCAAAATGACTTTCCAGTAGTTTTGATCTCAAGGCTGTTGCTGATTACAAGCCAGATTCTCATTGAAACAATTGATTCTGAAGGATACACCCCCGCAGTATAAAATTTCACTTCAAGGATTGCCTGGAGGAATGAAATTCCTATGTGTTGTATTTAACGTTATCAGCCTTGAGACTGATCTGATTTGTCTTTAGCTATCGGGTTACCTGTAAAGAAAAGAAAATCAGAAAATCAAAACTGGACGTAGTGAATCTACTTTTGAAATACTGGAAACTGAGACTGAAATGTAAGATCTCTGTTCAGCAAAGCGCTTTCAACTGTTTTTAAAATTGCTGAATAATCGTGAATGCTATTAAATGGCTTTGCTCCCCAACTTAAATTGTGTGTAAGCGTTTTTTTGAAATTGGATTGGGCAAGGAGAAACTGAAATGTAACCACACCTAAAAATATAATAAAAAATTTGAAGTTCACAAATTACCAATCCACAAATTCCTGTTTCTGTTATTCTTTTTTTTTTTTATTGCTAAAATTTCTGTTAAGTAACAACTATGCTTTTAAAATGTTAACCATTGCAGTGACTGATACTGGAGATGTATTCTTTCATTGTTTGCATGCTTCTTTACAACACAATCATAGAATCATTTAGATTGCAAAAGGCAATGTCCTGTTAAAGGCTAAATGCATCTTAGCAAGCAATAATTACTTAGTGGAGAGAGAGGACAAAAATCATGCATCCATTAATGAGAGAGATAGACATCCTGTTATTCGCAAGGTACAAAATTACCAAGGATTTAATTTAGAGTGGTTTCACCCAGCCTAACATGAAACAAGAGTGAAACAGAGAAAGAGTGGGAGACAAATAATTTCACAGTAATTGGGTTTTCTCTTTGTCTGATTTGGATTTTAAACATTAAAAGAAATAAAATCTGTTATATCAAAAAAATGTAACTTTGAGGAATATTTCTGCTGTGTCAGTGGATACAATTAATCATCATATAACATTTTAATATCAAATTGTGTCAGGTGACAACGTCCCAATTCTTGAGGAACAAGTCATTGGAATGGTCACAACAACACTTTATGACATCGAGGGGCATATGCTTTTCGTTTTGATCACAGAGAGAAGGGTCATGCTCCTTAATGATGAAACATTCTTTTACCCTCAGCAAAACTGTTTGCATACAGGTCTTGTCAGTTCTGCAGAGCACAAACATAGAACGGAATATTAAAAAGACTGTCCAAGGAGTTCATTACTTCAGTTTGCCTTCTCCACCAAGTTGTTTCTAGGAACTGCACTAATAAAACTAGTTGTTTCTAGGAACTGCACTAATAAAAAGCAATAATAAAATTGTGCTTTGTGATTTTTATGACACAGGGACTTATTTATTACACTGCTTTTATTTTGCTTTGTTCTTGTTGTTAGAAACAGCCTCATGTGGCCCCTTCTCCAATGGAAGATTGCCTGAAAAAATAATAAAGAATTAATTTAAATGTCAGGCAACATATTTCTGTCCCTGCACCAAAGTTCAAAAGGATGATGCAGCATCTTAATGTTATTTATTTTTTGCTTTATTATAACAAGCTGGAATTCTGCTTGTGGAACTAGATGTCACTGAGCTACATAATGTAAAATACACATCTTCTGATCTTAGCCACAAGTGGATTTTTATTAGCTTCACTTACAATACATGTCTATATACCTCTATCTCTCTATATCTATCTATTCAGTAAAGAACCACTAAAGCAAATAAGGGACATGAGCATCTTCATATAAGGAAAGGCTGAGAGCACTGGAACTGTTCAGCCTGGAGTAGAGGAGGCTCGGGGGGGATCCTGCCACCGTGTACAAATATGTGAAGGGAGGGTGCTAAGAAAATGGAGCCACACTGTTCTCAAGTGGTGCCTGGCAGCAGGAAAAGAGACAATGCGAAGAATTTGAAATACAGGAGGTTCCCTCTCAGGAAAAGCTTGTTTACTGTGAGGTTGACTGACCACTAGCATAGCACTAGCACCCTAGGAGTTTGTGGTATCCATCCTTGAAGATATTCAAAAGCTGTCTGGTCCTGGACAACTGGCTCTAGGTGGCTCTCCTTGAGCAAGCGTGTTGGACTTCTAGAGTTCCCTTCCAACCTAATCTATCCTGTGATGTATTATTTCCATTACATCCAGCTCTACCAATGCATTGGCTTACGTGATAAACTGCAGCCAGCAATAAGGGTATTTTTACACATACATGACTGCTGAGTTACATGGCTGTTTGGAAGTGCAAATATGTTCTCTTCAGTCACAAAGAAACTCAGTAAAATCATAATCTGCAGGCCTATCTACTCCCCCATCTAGCTCTACAACTCTGTGGTGATAATATCCCTATAAAGGCAACATACACTCTCATATAGATTAAATAGGTGATATAAATAAGAAAAAAGATCAGATAGGCATTCAAATCTCTGCACTATAACAGGTGGCTAATCATATACAAAGGTCATTTTGCTTATACAGGCTGTACAGGAAGTCAGGCTGCATATTCTTAGTTTTTACATTACATGACTGAAGTTTTTAACTACTTTCCCTTGCCAGAATTTTTATTATTTCACTTTTTTTTCTTCTTTTTTTCCTCATTTTTCATTCACAGGTCACACAACGCTACTCTGAGTAACTCATATAGTGGTTCATATTTGCATCTAAGTCAAATGGTAATACGTGTTAAGTGCAAGCACAGATTACACATTAACATCAATGAAAGTTATATATCCATACACCATACACATTACGGAGTGAATAAACCTCTTGGTTGGTAAAAGCTGTTTCATAAAGAAGAAATGAAATTTTAGCTAATATCTAGTGATGGTATTCCCAGAAATGCTTAATTTTGGGTATAGTAAAAGCTATTTGGTTTAAGTGTCTGGAAAGTAAGATATTAAGGTATTGTGCCAAAGGCCTTTATAGGAAAAGAGGGACCAATAATAGCATGTGTCTGATCTTTGACATCCTAAGAGAACAGTAACACCCTGAATAGGTGCAAATCAAGTCTAATCAAGTTTTCAGTTAATAATTATTATGTATGGAAAATTAACAATACAAATGAAAAAAGTACATGAAACCTTTAGCATCATAGGTGCTAATTTGAATTAATTTGTTAATTCTTGGAAGAAAATTACTCCCTTTATGCTAATAAGTTTTTTCACATAGTTCTTATACCATAAATACACCACATTAGATTCTCTTTACTTTCATGTCCTAAATGTGTAATTAAAGTATAATTATTCTGCAGTTGCAGACTTTTTAATTTAAACTAGTGAGTGGCTTCTGTAAATTGGCTATAATTGAATGTGAACTCAGTTGTTTTACTTTAACATAACAATATATAGTTAAATGCAGCTGAAGTTTTCCACATTCTTCTGCTCATAAAATTTTCAGAACAAACTCAGTCTTTGGGTAGAACAATTTTGCCAGGGTAACTCAAAATGGAGCAGAGATGAAAAGACCTCAAGGAATCACATTAGAAAAGCTACCAGCTCAAGAGATTTTTTTGGATAGCTTCCATTCCAATGCTCCTCACAATAGGTGAAAAATGTCCTCACTTGTAAAATCCGCACAGTGGATGAATACATCAGACAATACTGTCTATTTCATATAGAATAGATTCCCAATAAAAATCCTGACTGGTACTTTTACTCAAGACCTTCTTCTGCTTTAGAAGAGGAATGAAGGAAAATCAAGAAAATCAAGGATTTAAAGAAAAGCTGAGTGAATATTCCCTGAATAGTAAAGCACTTTTCCCTACTTTCATACACTTAAGCATCAAAGTTGCAAAACCACAATTAGGTATAGTACATATCCTCTGTTTCTTCAGAGACACAAATATATCACTAATAATTTCCTAACTACAGAATAGTTTATAAATGCAAACAAGCCACATAATTAACTATTATTTCATAATGTTAGGAAAAAATAAATAAAAATATATGGTATATTGAAATTAAGTGCGTGCTGGAACATTTCATAATACAACTTTGTGCATTGCTGTTTTTTGACTGGCAGCTTTTTGAATTTTTACTGTTTATTGTAAGCCACACACAAAATCCAGATTGAAAACCGTCTCTTGAGTTTGCAAAGTCAAGCACTTGAAAGTTAGCAAACTGCCTTTTTATGTGTGCCCTTGCAAGTGCAATTCTATCTCTTTTGCATCACGCACAGTAAAGAAGAGAATTTAGTGGGTGAGGAGAGGTGAAGGGAAGCCTATAACAATGACGTCAGGACTATGTATCAATGAAAATGCAAAAAGGGGCAAATTTTTAAGCTGGTGTTTCTTCCCTCCACAGATGATTCTGAAGTATGATGGACCCCTTGTTCTAGGTTTTGTCCAAGGAAAAAGAACTTAATACCGGAGGTTTTCTTTTTAACTGAACTGTTTCATCAACTCTGTAGGATTGTGTGTGGTCATAACCTGTGGCATCTGAGCATACTCAAGCTGTATTTTTCCTTCTTTTCTTTCCTGAGATACATAAAACAGGCAAAGGAAATTATTTTTTGTGAAAGCAATCAATAGCTCACTCTCAGCTAAGTGGAATTTCATGAGACAAAGACATGTTGGCAGCCCTAGCATTCTTCACTAAAATATTAAAGGTCTGTGGGAAACAAAAATGGTATGGGGATTTCAATCAAAATTAAAAAGGTCTCACAAATTTATTTAATGACCAACATGAGATAAACTAAGTACAGGGAATGACACAAGAATCCCTTAAATAAATGTTTGAGGAAATAGGCCTGAGGAATGGCTTGAAGAAATGTCTAGCTGTGGATTGTCCTCCAAGCCATGGTGATAATACAGAGATCCCATACCAAAACAGCCCTTATTTTTATACAGTACATTTCCACTCATTTTGTGTCCTTATTGCTGTATTCTTTCTTACACTGTATGTAAAAGACCACAAAAAATTATTTAAATGGTCGACAAAGTGATTCTTTAGCAAACAGAATGAACTTGAGAGGGCTATATCAGTCATATTTTCCCATAACATCAATAACATTGTTTTCGTAGTGAAAGCCTAATATAAATACTACAGAGCAGAGACAGAAGGGCCCATATAACCAGAAACAAATATCTGCCAATGCATTTTTCCCCCTCATGCCCTCTGAGATTGATGTTGAGGTTGGAAATGAATCTAACAGATGGAAACACACTATTTTCTGGAACTTCAAAATCCATACAGTGTGTTTGCCATGCACTATCATTCATACATGGCTTATGAAAGCCAATGACAGTTTGCCCTGACACTTGTGCAATTTCATTCAGTGAAACAGCATTACTTGTGAGCTTGGAAAATGTTTCTGTTCTACTACTACTATCTTGTACCAATGATGCTGAAAAGTACCTTGCAAATGTTAACAAAAGACAAGTTCACCATTTCCTCACAGCTGGAGAATCCTGTAATTTATTTTCTAATGAAGTGGGGAAACTGAACAAAAAGGTCTTAAAGAGCTTTCTGCAATAGTGCAGAAACATGCACTTAACAGTAGGTAGGTGTGGATTTGGGTGCTTATGCTAGATATGTACGTTTCTGGAGGCACGAGAAACCATTTCAAAAGTCTGAGAAATATTAAGATGACTCGAGCCAAGGGAACTGCAGTAGAGAACTATGAATTAGGAAACAGGCCTTTGTTTCAGTATTACAGACTGCTATTTGATTTGGGACAAGGACAAAGGCAAAATTTGAGTGATTTGTGAGCAGCCTGGAAAATAGATATTTAATGATAACTATATGGATTCAATTATCCCAAGAGAAGGTTATATACTGAAAGACACTTTTTCAAGTCATGAAATGTTTCATTCCTGCTTATAAAACTTTGGCCCTACCCAACTTTTTATACTGATACTCAAGAGCTTTAAATTGTTCCCTTAGCTTTTCTTTAGGCACTACAGAATGTAAAGTATTAGTCTAAACATGTTCTCAAGCCTGTAACACAACAATTTAGAATTCCAGATTCTCAGGCCTGTCCTTCAGCAAACATGAATAGCTCTTTTTATTCATTAAACTGAACATTTCCCAGTACACTTAAATGACTCAAAAGTTTCCCATTTCTTTGGTAACCATCAGACTCCAAAATTTTTTAATTCTTTCATACTTTTACTGCATTGTGATTAATCAGAACTGAATTTGGGATAATTCTTGTGCTTAGGACCTTCCATTATAAAGAGATAAACATTTTGAAAACTTATTTCATACAATGTCATTTGAAATATAACTCTGTACTCCTTGTTTCCCCACTGCTCTTAATATTTTCAGCAGGAAATTATTGGTGGTAAAGTGAAGATCTAGACAAACAGTGTTAAAAATTGTAATTGAAACTAAAAGACTTCGGAAATGTTTCACGTTTAAATTAAGCTTTCCACTTGCTTCAAATAATCTGAAAGGTAGAACTAGAAAAATAGTTAAAGGAAAAACACTTTAGAGCATGGCATATGTTCCTGTAAATGACAAAGTGCTTCATCTTTAACATGGCTTTAAGACTAAGTGGCATATCTTGGGAAAATAGTGGAAATACCCCTTTCTTATTTTTTTCTAAATTTAAGTAATCCAGTATGAGATAGTGACCTTTCAACTACAAAGGTGACACTGAACTGAATGTATCAAGATGGGCTTCTTTTCTAAGTGCTGTTTCCCACAGTATCTGTTGTTTTCCCACAAGAGTGGCTAACTTGAGTGACTGGGTCTACCTTCGTAAGTAGAGTGAGTGAAGAAAGATGTTTTAAGGCTCCCAGAAGCATCCCACTGACACACTGAAGCTGCTTAGGAGTGCAATGCAGAGTCTCTCCAACCAGCCCCCTGAAGCTCTGCCCAAATAAGCCACAACTCCTTGGTGTCTGCAGCAAACTGCACAACTACAATGACGAGTAAGGTACAACAATTCCTGTTAATACTGTGTAAACCTGTATTTGTACACACCTGCTGCTCTGTGAGTAATAAACCAGGGCTGGAACACATTTTCTGGAGTGGTTTGACTCTTTATTCCTCAACGAACGTTCTGGCCCTTCCTTAGAATCCGACCAAGACTAGGATTCATCACAACTAGTGCTCCAACGTGGAGCCAGAATATTTTTTGTGTGGAAAAAACAAATATTGTCATCAGGCACAGCAGAAACCTCCTTTCTCTACTTCTCCATTCGGACTTGAGGAGTTTTACACGTTTGCCTAAGAAACAAACACATGTCAAGTACTACACTGTTATGAAATTAGTTACAGAAAAGAAAAAAAAAAAACAGAACTGGAATAAATGGAATTTTTTTTTTAACTTACAAGGAAAAGTACAAAATAACAGGAAAAAACACATTTCAGAATCAGAGCAAATTCACTTAGGAAAAGTCTTAAAAATACCTTAACATACTCAAATTAAAACTCTTATTTGTCACTAAGAAAACAATGGAAACTGATAGATTACATGCATTTTTGAAAGTATATCAGCAATATTTAAGTACAACAAAACAGTAATTGGAAAGTTCTTGGAGATTACATCCATGGATAGACCTGTGATACAGAAAAGAGTCATGAACTTAGACAACAATTCCTTTCAAATGAAAGATTGGAGTGTGTTCTTCTCACAAGTGTTTAAAATAAAAAACAGGACCAAACAGGAAAATAACAAACAAAAAACCAAAACAAAACAGCAAAACAACAAAACAACAACAACAACAACAACAACAACAACAACAAAGAAAAAACAAAATAAAAGTTTAAAATCTGAACTGAGAAGAACTCTGCTACAGACATTTCTATGGCTAGAAGGTTACAGGAAACATCATAAAATAACAGATGACACATTTCAAAAGACAATATTCAGTTCAGAGAGATACTTCCTTAACTAAATAGTTGAAGTAGATTTTGGTAGATATTTGCTTCTGAAAAAGGTTGCACAGCATCTCAAACTATCACCAAAATTTCTTTAAGTTTCTTCTTTTTTTTTTTTTCCCCTTAGGCTTTTTACCTTGAATATCATGCTGCAGATCACTGGAAACATACATTACAAGATTAAACTCAAAACTTCAAAAACAAATTGATATGGTCCCATATTCATATTTGCTTGAACTGGACAGTTTACAAAATAAAATTAATTGGTACAACTCACTGGAACAATCATAATAGTGAATAGCTGATGAAGACATATGAGTTATGTCAAGGCTAAATCCAATTCATTAGTCTTTCCAATGTACTTCATTATTATTGTCTTCCAAAAGGTTATGCCACTACAATGCACATCCCTTAACTTTCTCAATGTTTCTGTAACTCAGCAGAGAAATTAGGTTTATGGTAGAACTGTTTTAACTTAACATTTGCAGACAAGAATTTTATATTAAAAGAACACATAAACCTTATTTTATTTTCTGTAACAGATAAAAACTATAGCAATTCAGACAAGGATATATCCTCTTGAGGTTTTTATGGTGATCGCAACTCCATGGAGGGACTGCAGCATGGCGGCATAGAAGACTGCAAGACAATTAATTAAATAAATGTAATTTTCTTCTCTTCTATACCACTCATTCCAAGTGGAAGATAAAACAACCTCCTTCCTTTCTCCATATGAGGAAACTGAAGCATAATAAAGTGTCATGCTACCTTTTCAACTGTGAGAAAATAAATGGAGATGGAGGGATGGGAACAGAGTCCTTCTGTCTTTGGCCTTATCTGACTTGACTTACCAAAAAAAAAGCCTCCACTTCTTTCAGATTGGGAAGGGAAACCTGTAGCAAGCTGTATTTATATTCTAAGTATGAAAAAGCAAAACAAATTAAAAAGAAAAACAAAATCAGCCCTGTTTTAAAACTAGGTTGATGTTTTAAATTGTCTAATAGGCATAAAGGATTTTCATCCTTTAATGTATTTTTCCAGAAGTTGAATAGACTGAACTTCAAATTATCCCCACTAAAAAAATCAGGTAGTCTAAATTAATCATGTTTGAGATCTTTTTCTTCTTCAGATGTTTATGCTGTGGGGTTTTTTCCTGGGATTTTGAATGGAGAGTAACACCATTTGGACAAGATCAAAATAGAAATGTAAATTATTTCCTTACCTGTAATTTTACCTTCTCTATAAGGGGTACCTGCTGTTAGTGCAGTACTGATGTGTTTTCTGCCTTTGTCCCAAGCTTCAGAGATTCCTCTGGTGATTTTTCCCCACTTGCTTACCAGCTTCCACTGCTGGCATTTTGAGGTAGTGCACTCACATTTGGCTCCAGGAATACTGCCACAGCTGAGGGAATATAAGACAACTAAAAAACAAGTTAGAAAACAGCAGAGCAATATCCAGGCAGGAAAAAAATGTTTAAAAACAATGAATCAGTCATCATCTTGAAACCCTTTGATCATTTTATTTTCTCTTTTCATCCATTTAGAATCTCCATATGAAGAAAAGACTTTTCTGTGCTTGGAGAAATTTTAGACAAAGTAATGGGTGCTGACAGACTAGTGGGTACCCATTCAGAGAATAGAAAATTATTTTAAGGAAATCTAATTTTAACTTTCTCTAGTATGAGTACCCATCATGTCATCACTCCAATACAGATAAAGAGAAGAAAGGTGGCAGATTTGGAGGATTTCAGAAAAATCCCTGTCATCTTTACTCAAGTCTTAATAGAACTGTGAAAAGGAAGACGCAAGGGCTTTTCCATTAGGGGCTGCAATAGATAAACAATGAGAAGGCTTTCTCATTGTTCAGGAAAATAACATATAAAATCTGTTTCACTAAGAAGGAGTCAAGATTATGGTTGCTGATTCCCAACTAATAGTTGTAGTCATCGTGGTCAAAGACGAAAAGAACAACCACTACTGTCACTTTAATAAGTAAATGCTTTCTTGCTTGAGCACTATGGAGATGTCCAGGTGAAAGTTACAAGTTCTTATAACTCCTCTGTACTAGAGATCATCTGGATACTGTTTGTGAACTCCACAGTACAGAGAAAAGAAGTATCCTGTCAAAGGAAAAACAAATGCTAGAAATTCCAATACGAATCTGGTGTATTCAATTTAGTTTGTCTTAAAGACTCTGTCCAGTGATCTTCATACCTGCATTTTCTCATTATGTTCAGACTAGTATGTGGCCCAAGACATGGTAAATATGAATGAATTGAAGTAGCTAAATGAAATAAGACGCTGGTATTCTAAAATCTCAAGTAATCAAGGAAAGACCAAAAGGCTCTGAAGAGGTTGTTGTCTTCAGATATTGGGAATGTTCAGTACCAATTATGTGCTTTAAGGTCGAGAGAGAGAAAAAGGACTCTGGTAATTTCTGAATGACCGTCCAAAAGACTTTGGCTTTCCAAATAATAAGCTTCAAATTTGCCAAGGTGCATTATAGAAGAAAGTCTCCTCTTCCTTTTTCTGTACTTTGAGAATGATGAAAAATAACTATTAGCAAGTGGAATTGGAATGATGCCTTGAAGTTGATAAATTTGCCTTTTCCAAGATCAGTCTGAAAAGATGACAAGGAGGAAGGACAGAGGGATCTCCAGATTCTAGAAGAACTTAATCTGATTTTTCAGTGTATTTGCCTGAATTAGAGATAGCAGGACAAGAGGTCCTTTGGTCTTCCTTTGGCAGGGACATGTATCTAAGCCACAAAGATAGAGTTCAGGATGAAGAAACAAGTTCATCTGGCTGGCATCAGTAATAGATCTTCTGGCATTCTTGAACCTGGGGAGACAAAACTGGTTTGGATGTCTTAAAATACACAACTCCATGAAATATCTCAGATTTTCTATTACTACTAAATGTGTAGATACGTGTTGGTTAGACACAATCGTTTCCTTGAGATCAGATTCAATCTTCATAAATTGGAGACATATTTGTGTTCAGTCATGCCAGTATAATTCTACAGGTTGCGTCATACAAATAAGCCATGATGAACTGGATATCACGTAACTTCACCCAGAGTCTGCACTTCAGAGCTCTATGATGTTTATCACTGCAGATATGGAAGGGAACGAGTGAGAGTCAGACCTGTAAGATCTGAGAAAGTATCATCTGCGTATACTAATAATGCAGTAGAAGAAAGCTCAGACTCCATTTTATAGAACACAGAAAGTCCTTTGGAGTCTTCTCCACAGCAATAGTGTCTTTCCTGAAGCTGAGCTGGTGTTCACCAAGGTGGAAGGAGGAATAAACTACATGTTATGAAAAACAAATGAACAATTTTGAAATTCTTATGTAAATTAATTCTGTTAGTCATCTTCTTTATTGATTCAGTCATAGACATCAATCTTCCAGTTATTCCTGCTTGAAATTTTTCTTCATTTTGAAGAGTTCTCAGGTAGAACAGGACTATCTTCATTATTCTTATGGAGAAATATGTAAGATTTGCAACCATGCTTACTTTGCTCTGTAAGGGAGTAATATCTAAATAACCTGAGTTCAACTGGTTAGAGTTGTTCAGCCCTCCCACTGTGTGTTCTCAGAATGCTCTATATGGCTGACTCTCCACTTCATATTGATTATTACCCATTTCCTTCCCTCTTGGAAGGCAGAAAAGCAGAGCTGCAACAGGGTGATGTTTCTGATATGTTCAATAATCAGTCCTAATGAGTAAGGAAACACCTCAAGAAAACTGTGTTGTTTTGGAGAATTGAAGGTTACTACCTTTTGAACAACTAAGGGTCATTTTTCCACTCCCTCATATCAGATCTGCAATTAAGCAGTGATACAGAGTTTGTGAAGCCTGTGCTGAATACCTGGGGAAAGAGGCAAGTATTCTGCCTGCAGCTATTTAGGTAGCAAATGAGGTGAGGTTTGAGAACACCCTGGTCCCTCTGAGCTGAAATGTATAATTTCTGACTTGCAGAAATGATCCAAAGAAGCCCCGACAGATTACAAAGGATGGCTAGACAAGGAAGAAACTAGCTTTAGAGCATGCCAGCATGACTCACATGATATTGGCATATGAATATCATCTTTCTGTACAGTAATTTCTGAGGTAGTAGAAACTGACAAAAATTTTCCAAGAAAATTTAAAAGGACTACTAGAAATTCAAAGAGCCCTTCTTGCACAGCAGTGAATGTCAAAGAGACTGGCAGAATGAAGCTGCAAGTGAAAGTGGAAATATCTTTGATTTTGCTGTCAGGACGTTGGAAAAGTAGAACTTGATGGAGAAGTGAAGAAAACCAGTCATTAGCAAACACCCTTAAGAACTAATTCTTATTTTCCATCACAGAGGCAGAAAATTATTCTTCAGACATGAAGTCAATGTCTCAAACATGCCAGCAAAAGACAAGGGAGAAAAATTAATAAGAAAATCAAACCACAAGTTGAATCTTTTGGGACAAAGGCAGAAAACCTCTTGGCTGGACTGATGAATTGTAGGATTCACACATGGAAGTAATATTTGCAAAAATCACTGATTATTAATTAATGACATGCAACTGAAACCTATTTGCCTTTCTCTTTAGATATTGTAGAAATATTTTCCCTTGATTTCAGAGTAATTCTGTCAACGTTCAGGTTCTGCAGAACTTAAAATGATGCTTTACAATAGATCCTAGCTGTAGTTTTACCTTAGGAAAAACTATTCCCTGAGAAAAATGTAAAAACTACAGCATATATTACTAACATTGCAAGTCCAATGAAGCGATTGCAAAAGACTTAATTTCTCATTATTTGTACAATGTGTCTACTCACAAAAAAAAATTGGTTACCCCTTCTGAATAGCTAGAGACAAGACAGTGTATTCACAGGTAGATTTAGCAAGGCAATGTATTATCAGGCTCCCTCTTTTCCAAAGAGCTGTACCTATAAATTTTGCCTTTAACCCATTCCCTCTTTTGATGTTCCTCACTGCCATTCTTAATTTCACTATCTATAGGACTCAAAGTCAGAACAGAACTAAACAAAATTTAAGACTCAAAATGTCTTGGGAGTTGGATGTTTGGATTATCTTCGCGTGCCCAAGAAGTTTTACTGATCTTTCAGTCTCTGACTTTGCTTATAAAATTTCACAATACAACCCTTATTCCTGTAATTCTTTATGCCATAACTAGTCTTTTGTGGGTATTTTAGAGTATATTTGCTTTTGGGGAAAGGACCATGACCTGTCTATATTTCTGTTACCAACAAATGAACATCATCAAGCTGTAGGTCTAGACTCCTGTCAAATATAGCCTTGCAACTTTTCCTAGGATAAAACTTGTCACAACAACATTAAAGAAGCAAATTTGGTATATAAGGACTATTTTTAGGAAAATCAGTGAATTGCATAGCCCTGAATACTGATGATTTCTTGTAACCTGTGTTAGGTGGCAGGCTATTTTCATTGAAAAAGTGTTTAGGTGCCCTAAAAAAAAAAAAAGAAGCTTCAAAATGAAAGAATGGTGATGCTATATCAACAGTAATTACTGATTAATACAAAATCTATCTCGACCCTAGAAAATGCCATTGCATTTCCATTACCAGCTCATTTACTTTCTAAAACTTGTGTGTATTCTTAGAAAATGCATACATACAATTTACTGCTATTTTAATGGCAGATTAGATACAGTGGGTCTCTCAGTTAGCAATGAGAAACATGCTGCAACAGCTGCAAATTTCTCCCAGTGACAGATTAGCCAAAGGCATGGAAAGAGATACCATAGCAACAAAGAGGCTGTCACAAGTGCAATCACTCTTTTCCATGGGTAATATTTTACTATAGCCTGTGCACTCACTTATATTGTAATCATATCATTTTCATGAACCACAGGGTATTGCTGGTCACTGTATGTGCATTATTCCTATAACTCTTCATCTGAAATTAAGGTAGGAGGTGAGGAGTCTATAGGTGGAGGCCCTGAAGCGAAACAGGAAAACAGAACAGTTTTACAGTGAAGTGGTTTTTTCATTGGTACATACATCTCTTTAAATAATATTAGTTAGATTCTGTACCTAACACATGGCAGATCATTGATTTATCCTATAAGTATTTCACATTTCACAGTGGTCAAAACAAAAGGCAAATTGTTTCATGTGATGTAAGTTAGTAGCAGTTTTAAATGGTAAAACATGTCATGTGGCAAATACACTGCTTTACCAGTACTCACTGCCCACAACTACTATACATCCAGCCCATCAGAAACACCCTGGAATAACATATACATAACATTTATATTAAGCATTTCTGCTTTTTCCAATTATATATCATTACTACTGTTGTTCCTGAAAAGCCTGGAGAAGGAAGAGGAACAAAGACATGAAGGAAAAAGCTACCACAATGGTGATATTTCTTTTAACCTTTGGCAGAAAAACAATAATGCTTGTTCCATTTTCTTCTCCTCTGCTGCTCCTTAAAGAACCTATGAATCTGTTCCTCATCTGGAGAAGTAGAGATCAACAAATAACATCGCTGCATTGCTAACACTAGGTCAGGCTCAGTTACAAGAAAAATGCCAGTTTCTTCTCATATCCAGGGCCATTTTAGCTCTCTTGTATTATGTTGTCTTACTCAAGCAGTGGTTATGACAGCACTGGTGGTAGTTGAGTCAGCACGTAATGCTGCCTTTTGATACTGGGAATCTGAACAGTCCCAGGAAAAGCATTACTATGTAAAGGTATCAACAGATGTCCTTTCATTCCTTATGCTGAAAGGGTTATGAACAGCACATTTTATAAATTGAAACATAAATAAAATTACTGTCTCTCCTTTCACCAGCTGTAATTAATTTAGAAACAACCCAGCATATGTGAGTGAGAAAAAAGAGACAGGGTAAAAATATAAGCGGTATTTATAGATAGCAAACAAACTGCATTGATTGAGAGCAGTGGGATGCACATACTGAACACAATTTGGCTTCATGTGCAGCCAGTTGGTGTGTTTGGACGATACACTTTTTCTTCTTCCAAGGATGTTATTCAATTTTGAGTTTCTTTTAAACTTTGGAAGCTGTAATGTAAAATTAGATAAATTGGAATATTACAAATAACTGACTGCAGGCTCTCTCCAATATTGTTTTTGAATGTAAATAAACACTCTCAGTATGGATTTCTCACCATGCTGGCAATATTTCTGTTCATTTCACACTAGTCGTCTGTCTCTGGTATTGATTTGGAAAGCAGATTTGGATTTGGAATGTAGATAAATGTACTCAATATGGATTTATTTTTGGCCCTGTAATATTTCTCTTTTATTTCTCTCTGCCCTTGTAATATTTATTTTATTTTATTTCAGTACTCTATTTCTAATGTTGGTTTAGCATATAGTTACACAGTAATATATTTGATATTGATTTCTTTCTGTTCTGTAGTGTGGTTTTCTCCACATGTTAAAAATATCAGCCAGTTTTCAGAGTGACAGTTGAAGTTCCTTCAGCCCATCTTAAAAGTGTGGGTGCTCAGCTATTCCAGTAGCTAGATGCTCTTTTCCAAATGATGGCCCTTTTTGACTAAGTTGAAAATACTTCTTTCACTTGTTTATAGGAAAACATTCCTCATTTTCCCTTTCTAGATACTTTCAGAGGTTAATAATGAATACTTGCAACATATAAGTTGTTTTTTTTAATTTATATTGTTAGTATTAGTGTTTGCATTATACCAACTAGTCAATTCTAAAAGAATACTGTGGAAGTTTGGGCTGGCTCCCTGCCAAACCCAGCTACTGGCCACACAGACTCCCCCCTCCTGAGAGAGAAGAAAAAAAAAAGTACCAAAAAAAAATTGTAGTAAAAGTATATATATATTCACATATATTACAATTATATACAATCAAACACTATGAATATACAGAACAAAAATCCCAAACTCCAAAAGGGAAAGGGAGGGAAAGGGAAAAGGGACAAAAATGGGTAAAAACAAAACAGATACACACACTCATAAACTCAGGGAAAAGCTCAAATAAAGTAACTAACACAATAAATTCTCACCAAACTCCCCTCAAGATAAGCAGTTTCTCCACCTCCGTGCGGCTGGCACACCAGTTTCTCAGACAGGCCTCAGCTCGTACAGATAAAAGCTGAGCTGATACACTGAGACCTCATGTCCTCCAAACAGCCAAAAGGAAGAGAGAGAGGGAGGAATCTCCCTCCTTGTCTTATATACAGCTGATTACGTGAAGGAATGGTGTGGAATACTTCCATAGTTATAACCTTGTTACCTGGGAAGGCCTAGACCGAAACCAGGAAAACTAAACCACCACAAATACACACTGTTGCCAGCTTTAACTGAATAGTAGATACTGGACATGTTGCTCATCATAATATGATTCACTGATTTAGCTCATACCTGTGTATCTTCAGCATATGAACATTTTTAAAACTCTGAAATATATTGCATTTGATAGTGCTCAAAGTCCAAAACTTTCTAAACTGGCAAACAATGAAGGGGCTTTTATGATCTTCTTCCTACTGAAGACCACATCAAAGAGAGTAAATTCTCTAAGCCAGCTGCTTCCTATTCAACATTAAGTCTAAATGTTAGGGACTAATTTAGTCACTGTAGCTTTCCCCTGGGTTATCTGAGAAACATAAGTGCCTCCAGAAGATAATTCATCTAACTTATCTTAGAACAAAATGGATTGTTCTCTGGAATTGAACAATTCTATTCAATACTGAAAAGACAATCTAGAGCTTGGGCAGTTATCTCACTCTAGAGAGTCCTAACCCAAGCAAAGTCCAGTAAATTCCATTCCACAAATTTCAACCTAAGAACTTAGGGCTTAGTGTTCAATTATGTCTCATTCCACGGCCAGTTCTACCAAGTCAAACTAAAAGCTTGAGGACAAGGTACTACTTCATTTGCTGTTCAAAGCTGCACCAGGGAAGGTTTAGACTGAACACAAGGAAGCTTTTTTACCAAGAGGATGGTCAAACACTGGAACTGTTCCTAGAGAAGTGGTCAATACCCCAAGCCTGTCAGTGTTTAAGAGGCATTTGGACAATGCCCTTATTGATATGCTTTAATTTGGTTAGCCCTGAATTGGTCCCATAGTTGGATTAGATGATTATTGTAGGTTCTTTTCAATTGAAATAGTCTATTCTATACTTTTTCTCATGAGAAATACCAATGTATATTTCTCTACAGCGTCATAGGAGGGACACTCTCGCACTGCCAGAAGAAAATGCATACTTCTTTAGTCATGTTGCACCTCCAGGACCTCAAGATGAGACCTGGGATGCACCACTTTACCCTGTTCTTGTGGGCCAGTTTCTGCAGGAAAGACACCCATGTTTATGGGCTGTCCAGGAGCCATGACATTCTCCAAGCTAGTCCCAGGGTGGGTGCCTGGGGAACAGGAACTGCAGGAGGCATTGAAACATGCACTTTCATACAGCTTACATGCAGCTTCTGGTGCTCGTATGTAAAGTCTGCCTCTATTACAAAAATAACGGGCAATTTACTCTTCTTAAAAATACAAGTAAAACCTGGCATCTGGATCTGGCCCAGAAAACCCCTATCCACAGAGAGTTCTGGTGTGGAATACACCTCATAACTAAGAGAAATATCAAATTCTTTCTCCTTAGCCCTTATCTGACTGCAAAATATCCAGTCTTTGTAAAAAAGCCTCCTTTATTTAACACAGACTCAAACTATTTTTTAAATATCGCTGTCAGTTTTATACATAAGACTGATACATTTTGTAGTTTTCAACTGATGGGAAAATTTGTTTTAAACAGACATTTTCCTATATTGCAATAAAAGAAGGGAAACACAAGTCCTTTCATGACTTCTGTTTTTCCTACAGAAATGTAATCCATACCCACTTGTTTACTTACTTCTTGTTAAATACTCTCAATAAATATAAAGTTGTGTACAGTGAGTAACACTAATAGTGCCATGTAGTACTAGCATGGACAAATTTCAAAACACATACAATTCATTTTCTATTTCTATTACTATTATTAAATTCTATGTAGTTCCCTTTGGTTATATTATACATGCACACACATTTACATGCATATAATCAGGTTTGCATTGGCATGTACAAAGTAAAGTGTGTGCAGCATTCCAGCAAGGTTATCTTCAGAAGAAATACATTTGAAAGTGGATTCAGGAGTGGAATTGTATAACAGACATTTAGGAAGCATCCTTCCTTCAAAGAATGTCAAAACGTTTTAGAGATTTATACCTATAGAAACTGAGACATATGGAGCTCTCTGTGGAACAGGAGGAATATAATTCAGTCAGTGCACACTACATTTCACTACAACCAATGTGTACCAGAAATTCAGTGCTTATGCAAGGAAGATTTCAATGAAATTATACAGACTATCAAACACCTGCGTACAGTAAACACCACACCAGCAAATTATGGCTGACACTAAAAACAATTACTAAATACTTTAAAAAACAAACAAACAAACAAACAAACAAAACCCAGTCATGAGTATGTATGTTGGCATGTAAGGGTGAAGGTATTTATACTAAAATACATGTGTGTCTTCAGACTACATTTTAATCTTTTGTATGTTGATGAAGTACTGTGTTGACCCTACTGAGATACAATGCTGTTTTTTTAGGAAGTTTGTGTTTAAATGTATATATGAAGAGTTTGTTTGTCATCTTTTTCTCTTAGCCACTAAAAATCAGAGATGACAGCATGTATATTTTATTGTCAGAAATTGTATATGTTGAATGTTAGATGTAATTTTGAACCAATAATATAAGAAGTGTCAAAAGGAGGAAAAGAACTCACTGAAACTGTCAATTTTTTTTTGTAAGTCCCAGACAAACAAGATGGAAAGAACGAGAAGATCATACTGTAGTGACACATCAAATGCTTACCATACTCAGTAGTTCCTATGTAGAAACATGGTAATCCCATGTTATTGATAAAAGTACAGCTGCTTGGTATCCTGTAAATGAAGAGCTTAGCAAGGCCTACAGACTTTGTGCAAGTGGTTTCAGAAAGAAACACATATTAGATTGTAATACATTTGATCATTACTGTTAGTTGAAGGGATCAACTCTGCTATCCCCAGTGCTTACCTGAGAAGGTCTGGCACACTGCTTACTATGTTCAAGTAATTGAAAAGTATGCTGAGAATAGTGTGCAGAACCAGGAAGTCCAATTCCAGTATGACTTTCTTCCCATGCTTCTTTAGTCTTCCCACCTCAGGTCTTCTATGTGCACCTAATTTCCTGTGCACTATTTTTTTTTTAACTTGTTGGTAACATGTCAGGTTGGTATCATACCTACCCTAGTTGTTTTCACTTTATTCCCAGAGGAACAGCTCCACCCCTTACGATCTGGAAGAACTTTACATTCCTCCCCTTCAAGACATGGTTGCATGTGGCACCACCATTTCTGCTCCACTATTGAAGCTACAAGAGAGGAAAACAAACATATTTACATATTGTTGAAATTAACATTTTAATATGTCATTATGTTACAACATTTCTTTTATTTTCCAGAAAAATATTAGAAATATGTTGACTGACAACTAGTCTGTGATTTTCAGACACCTCAGAACCTTAATAACAAATTAGGTTTCAATTTGCAAAATGTGCTATGTACTTCAAAGTCAATCTCTTCACAGCATTTCATTCCAAACTCATTTTTTCTTGCTCAGTCAGATTTCAAAGTGATAAGTAGAATCTCTTCTTTTGCCTGGTCTACTATATAGTCTAGCATAGCCTTATTATATTTATTCCCCAATGATGACATATTTACAGCTTCTCTGACAGCCAACAACACACCAGCAGTAAAGAGATCATGTAAAGCGTGAATCCTGCTACTCTTTCAGGGAAAGCAATGTGAAAAAATCAGCTAGTATTTTCCCAAATTAAACATATGAACTTATACCAGAATTTTTAAATAAGACACTAATATTGCACTGTGAATAGAAAAAGTGTTGGTCTAAAAAGACTAAAAACTGGACAGAATTGTGTTCTGTTTCTTTGCTAGTTTTTTTTTTTCCTTTAGCACATAAAAACTATATGCTCATTTCAATTTTGTATAAATACTTTTAATTAAGTGAATTTCATACATCTCCAAGGGTCCTCTGTTAGATCAAATTTAGCCTCTCAAGAGGTCTCTTTCACTGGGATCTAATAATTTTGCTTAGCATTTCTATACAGCAATAGCAAATAATTAATTTTTTCCCACCTTCCTCCCATTCACCTTGGACATCCCCTTCAAAATGCAGAAGCTGTCCTACTCATATAGGTAATGATAATGGAGTGGGTCTCATTGATAGTGTTAAGACAGCAAAAATTCTAAGGAGCACAAAAAAAGGAAGCAATAGAAGTAGCCGCACCGTCAACACAAGAAGGAGCTGCCCGGGTGGTACCTGCCACCTGCCCAGGGAAGCAGGAGCACTTCACCGTCTGTGATCTTTCTTCTATCTTGTTCTTATTGCAACATCTGTGAAGTGCCACCACTTCACAGGTCCCAGTTTTAACATGGTGAGCTGCAAAAATAAGATGAGTAACTTGATAACTTTGCATGGTAGTATCATACTGTTTGGTTTGGGGTTTGTTTTTTTTTTTAATCAGACATGAATTAAACTTGGTTCTGTAAGGCAATCTGCCATGCATGAAACAAGAATTACAATGGCAGTAACACTAGAATGTAAAGTTGATTTCTTTTCCAAATGTAGTATAACTATCTCAGGCAGAATACATTGGCTAAAGAAGAGTTGGACAAGGCTGTATATGGGACTGTTCCAGTGAAGTGGCAACCAGAAACATAAAACTAACCTAGAAATTATATTAATTTCTTGACTCCCATAAACAGCTGTGTATCTCTACTTTTTTTTTTTCCCTAAAGGGGAAACTTTGAAATGAAAGTGTGTCAATGTTAAAATACCCATATATGCATAGGTTTCCATAACCTACATCTCCAGGCTTTATGTCCAGAACAGATGTTGTATTCCAAAACCTTCCTACAAGTGGATAGAGAACAATTAGCAGGAAACAGGGAAAGTCCTCAAACAAAACCCAAAAATAAAATCTACTAAGGAATCACATTTTTTATCTTTCTGCCTAGCACTGCAAAGTAAGTCTGGTAACATGGGGAACCAAATTTTTCAAACAAGGAAGGCAACAGGGCAATTTTCACTATTCCATCTGTACACATCACTTCCATTAAAGCTGCTCTAAGTGATCACCAGGACCACGCCACTGAAGTCCTATGGGAGGAGCAGTTTGGTATGAGAGCAACCAAACTACCTTTTCTGGTTCAACAGCCACTTACCAAAGGACTTGGAGTCCAGAAAAAGTAATTTTAACTGAACTTTAAGTGGTTACTGATACAAGACCAGATATTTGTTGCAATAGTTCATTCCCATCAGAAGGAAGAGAGAAAGAAATCTGAACTTTTAGCTGGTAATGACCTACAACTTTGTACAGGGAGGAATACTAATTATGTGAAGCAATATGTGTTTTAACAGTATCCCTAAGCCTTCTGTTTCTGCCGCTATTTAACTTTTTGTATGCTCTATGCAAAGCATATGCACTACCTGCTTCAGCTACCTTTTATATATCCCTAATATCAAACAATGAACAAGAGCTTCCACAAGGAGAAAGTTCTACTAACAAGCTTTCAGGGGTCCAGCATTGATCTCTGGATCCACTCAGTTGTTACTGAAGAGTAGCAGCTCCTAAAAGGCCTGAGAAAGGAAAACAAACTGAACGTAGGCTGTGGACCCCAAGAATGTTCCTAAAGGCAAAAGCCACAGACAGCAATTAGACTCGGTGTCCTCATCAACAAAACATAAACTACTAAACATCTCATTCAGGGAATAATGCATTTTTCAGTATAACAAATTCCAATCAACAGCCTGTGGTCTTCGTTGTCACTCATCACATTGTAATATGTCAGGTTTGATTATACACCACCACATCATGCTGTGCTACAGCTGAAATGATATAACACAATGCAAACAATTAACCCACGATCCATCATATTTTCATATGCTGAAGTGTTACACTTAAATCAGAAATCTAAGAGGAAAGAAAATATTTTTATGCACAAAAAATTTCACTTTCTGAGTATACTGTTTAATTCAATGGAGGATAAGAAAATCAGTTCATACTATCTGCCTGAACTTTCCAATCTCTGATATTTTCGTACCATTGATTATGAGCAAATATTTTTACAGCTACGAGCAGAGGCTGCTGCAAAAATTACTTTT
This sequence comes from Sclerurus mexicanus, assembly GCA_013396755.1. Classification (NCBI taxonomy): domain Eukaryota; kingdom Metazoa; phylum Chordata; class Aves; order Passeriformes; family Furnariidae; genus Sclerurus; species Sclerurus mexicanus. The sequence continues at coordinate 745,419 of VWZF01006637.1, forward strand.
AATTATTTTCCAAAAAATTAATTCCACTGGTATATATGCCAATAAAGCAATTTAAACAAATACATTATTTTTTTCTCAGCAAAACACTTGGAAGGTTTTTAATCTGTGAATAGGGAAAAAATTATTCTAGGATATATTGAGAACGTATAATATATAGTAAAACAAGCACATGTTGCTTTTGTAAGTTCACACTAATTTTTATTTTGATAGGCGATTACACATCTTATACCTATTCATGCTAACACACATTCACTACTTTCTATTTGTAAAAAAAATACATAAAAAAACCCAGACACTGAATCTACAAACTGAAGTAAACTTAGTGGTAGGATAAGAACTTCATACCTCTCAATTTTTTGCTTAGTTTCAGTTTGTATTCTTTGTACAACTGTTCCTGAAATTTTGACTGCTTGCTCTCTTATTGTATATCTTTACACTGCTCTCCTAGGTCTACAGAAATGCCATAATATAGCCACTAAGAGAAAATAAAATACAATGTATGCCAACAGCCATTGGGAATGAAAGTCAGTCAAAAGAACTGTCATAAAATTCTGTGAGGGTAATCTTAATGCTGGAGCAAAAGTTTTGAAAGCCTCCTTTGTAGTAATTAGGAGGAGAAATTCAGGCACTGTAATACCTTTATGGAAAAAGAATGTAATTAAATGAAACAGTTACATTCATGTACAATACAGAAAAACTTTTCAAAGGGTGAAAAGATACAAAAAAAAGGAAACGAACAAAAAATAATCATATACTATTGATAGTATTTGGGGAATCTTTAATAAAGCTACTTTAAAATTCTCTGGGTATAAATTAAAACATGCTAGAAAAGTATTCAAAGATATTTCAAACACTGAAAAATCTAGGTCAATCATTCTCTAGTTTCTATTTACCATCTAGACTATGTAATGAATATTTCTTGAGAGGAAATGTAGGGATTCCAGCTCCTTATGATATCAAATAATTAAGTTCCAGTGCAGTAAGTACAGTATGTGTAACATTCATGTGAAATTAAAGCTTCTATAGAGTAGATAAAGGATTTCCTACAACCTAATACAAATTAACCTCATTAAGCCACTGAAGCATTTCACAAAAGGAGGATAGTACTTTGGGAGATTCACATTTTGGTTTTCTTTCTTTTTCTACTAACACAGCCTTCAAAGTATGCTGCTTGCTTTGCAAAAATTGATTGAGGAACCAAATGTCATTTCTGGAATTCTACAGAAATTAGTTATTCAAAACCACTGCAAACACTTAGTCCTGCATTCCATTTCAGTGCAAGTTATCCTTCCTGCAATCAATGTGAAGAAGGACTGAAGAAAGAGATTCAGAGATCTTTATGTGCAAAATTTTCCTGATGATTGTACATTAGCATGATATACATATAAATTGTATTCTGGAGGATGTAACACTGTATTATGAGAGTGGAGCTTGGAAAACAGGCATAACTATATCTCAGCCATTAATGATATATGCTACAATTAACCTGCCATTTTTACAGCTTTTTTTCATGTAGCATCAGCACTGGTCACTTTTTAATCACCTCCTAAGGGCAGAGGAGCAGGCAATTCCTAAATGTTGGAAGTCAGGCAGGAAAGGCAGAAGGCTGGCTTGGCTGAGCAGGGATCTTCTCTTGGAGATAAGGCTGAAAAGTAAGGTGTATGCCCAGTGGAAGAAAGATCAAGGGATATGGGAAGAATTCAGAGATGCTGTACAGAGAAAATTCATGCAGCCAAAGCTCACCTGGAGTTGAAGCTGCCAGGAATATGGGGAACAATACAAAGAGTTTTTTCCAAATATATTAATGACAACAGGTAGTATAGAAATATCACTGGCTCATTACAGGATGAGGATGGTCACCTCACAAACAGGGACAGAGACAAGGCAGAGGTGTTTAACAGTTTCTTTGCCTCTGTCTTCAACATGGATGATGGATCAAGGGGGTCTCAGTGCCCTGAGCTGGAGGACCATGACTGTGAGAATGATCAACTCCCAGCTGACCCTCAAATTGTGTGGGATCTGCTGTTCCAGCTGGATTCTACAAATCTATGGGGCCTAATGGGATTCATCCCAGAATCCTCAAAGAGCTAGCTCATGTCATTGCAAGCCTCACTCAATGATTTTCGAGGAGTCTTGAGAATCCAGAAAAGTCCCAGCTGACTGGAAGTTGGGCAGTGTTGTCCCAATTTTCAAGAAGGTCAGGAAGGAGGACCCTGAAAACTACAGGCATGTCAGTCACACTTCAGTGCCTGGTAAAGTTATGGAGAACATTATTCTAAGAGGTATTGAAAAACACTTGAAAGACAACACAGTTGTTGGTTTCATGAGAGGAAAGTCCTCTTTATCAAAACTGATTTCTTTTGATGGCAAGGTAACCCACTTAGTTGATCAAGGAAAGCCAGTTGATGTAATCCTTTTGGATTTCAGTAAAGCTTTCAATACTGTCTCTCACAGGATTCTTCTGGACAAAATGCCCAGCACAGCTGAATAAAGACATCATGTGGGGGGTGAGTAATTGGCTCACAGGTCAAGTACAGAGGGTAACAGTGAATGGGGTAACATCAGACTGGTGACCGTCAAACTAGTGGGGTTCCACAGGGCTCCATCTTAGGCCAACATCATAAATTACTTGCATGCAGGACTGGAAGGGATACTAAGCAAGTTTGCAGACGACACAAAACTGGGAGGAGCTGTTGACTCCCTCAAAGAGATGGAGGTCCTGCAGAGAGTCCTTGACAAATCAGAGGACTGGGCAATCACCAGCTGTATGAAGTTCAAAAAGAGGAAGTGCTGAATTCTGCACCTGGAATGGGGCAACCCTGCATGTACTTACAAACGGGGCAATGAGATGCTGGAGAGCAGTGCTGTGGAAATGGACCTGAGAGTTCTGGTCAATGGCAAGTTGAATATGAGTCAGCAGTGCCCTGGCAGCCAGGAGGGCCAACTGTGTCCTGGGGGGCATCAGGCAAAGCGTCGCCAGCTGGTCAAGGGAGGGGATTGTCCCACTCTGCTCTGCACTGGGATGGCCTCACCTTGGATATTGTGTGCAGCTTTGGGCACTGCAGTATAAGAAAGATATTAAGCTATAAGAGAGCATCCAAAGGAGGGCAATGAAGATGGTGAAGGGCATTGAGGGGAAGTCATATGAGGAGTGGCTGAGGTCACTTTTTCTATTCAGCCTGGAAAAGAGGAGACTGAGGGGAGACCTCAGTGCAGTTACAACTTCCTCATCAGGGGAAGAGGAGGAGCAGACACTGATCTCTCCTCTGTGGTGACCAGTGACAGAACCTGAGGGAATGGCCTGAAGTTGTGTTAGGGTAGGTTTAGGTTGGATATTAGAAAGAGGTTCTTCAGAGGGTGGTTGGGCACTAGAACAGGCTCCCCAGGGAAGTGTTCACAGCACCAAGCCTGACAGAGTTCAAGAAGGATTTGTATGATACTCTTAGGCACATAGTGTGACTCTTGGGGACAGTCCTTTGCAGAGCCAGGAGTTGGACTTGATGATTCTTCCAAAACAGAATATTCTGTAACTCAGAGTGATTTTGTGATATACACGTTAAGGACCATAGTGGAACAACTTTTTAAAATAATCATCTGGAAGGACAAATAAACAGTATTTCATCAGGTTATCAACTTAATTCATCCATTTCCCTAAGTGATTGGTCACTGTTCTATATCACAATATTCAAACATAGGTGTGATCTGGTGTTGTTGATAAAAAAAATTAGTAGTTATAATCTACCATTTTTCCAGCCTGGGCTGTCCTACTCTTAGGTGACCAGGAAAAAAATGGATTTTCTTGTTCACATAGTCTATTTGCTTTTTTCATACTGATTTATAAGGAAAACAAATGTAGGTTATCTCTCTGCTGTACTTCAGCAATTTCAACATGTCATATCAGTCTCAGTGTGTCACTATAGAAAGGAAGGATACAAATGAACCTACAAAATCTCTCTTACACACAAAACACACACACACAGAGTATGGTTGCATTTTTTGAATAGTTTAGTAAGTGTTAGTAGCTGGCACATCTAAGCAATCAAAATCTTATGGAAGCACAGCCAAGTCAGGATTTCAATCTAAACTTTTTCTGTTTAAATGTTAGACAAAGATATATGAAAAAAAATACACTATCCAGTTCTCTCATTCAATTAATTTTAACATTTTTTCAATATTTTCCATAATATTCACATAACAGCTGGTAGGCAAAAGCTTCCATTTTGTTTATTTCTACTGTATCAGTAATGTTGCTGATACTGCTGCAGTTGTGTCATCAAAGGACAAAAAAAAAAGTGAAGCTTTTTGTTAAAGATAAAATCTTTGATTTGACCAGTCATTAGTGCAATTGAGAAAGAAAGAAACGAAGATTTTGGGAACACAAGCTTCAGTTTGCTTGTGTGAACACGAAACAAAGCACAGCTCCATTCCAGCTCCATGGGCCTGAGGGAGACTTGGCAGCACAGACATCAGTAAAAGATGTCTGACTCCCAAAGAAGCGCTGGTAGATACACATCAACAGGAACCTAGCTGAACATTACCTTTAAAGATCAAATTCAAAACCCTTTGAAAGTCACAGGTTTGGTTTGATAAGTGGTTTTTAGATCAGAATTCCAATGACAAATTCTTTTTTTTTTTCAGTAAAGTGACATCTGAAATTCAAACAGATATTTATTCTGATGATTGCATATACAGTACCTATTACAGTGTTTGAGCAGATGATGATATATAGACTAGACATGACTGAAAAGTATGATGAATTAAGATTGTTAAATCAAGTTTTAAACCATCTTTAGAATTGTCATTGAACAGTTCTTTTACTAAAACTACAGTATCCAAGCCATATAACTATTGTTTGAATTTAATTACATATTGAACATAAAAATAAGCATTCTCACACAGAAGGGTGGTAAAGAATTGTTTCCACATTTGTTGGTTTGATTCTTTTTTTTTTAATTTTATTTTGCTATGTGTTTTTAATTGCTATGAAAACCTTAAGAAATTTTGTAAATCATTAAAATTATCAAAACCAAATGTTTTTTTTTTTTTAAAAACTTCCTTGGTATTTTTCTTTTTGTTTGGGTGGGTTTCCCTCTGTTTGGCCAGTGAACTGAAAAATCAATTACAGACACAGCAGTAATTCCAGTGTCCTCAGTGGTGACACTGAGGCATGACACAGTTGTGGTGCCTGTCATGAAAGGCACTCATGTTTTATTTTCTGATGACACATGGGGTTGTACGGTAGAATCAGCAGGAAAAAATGCTAATTTTGCGCTGTCTTGTTCTACACTGTCACAGAACCACAAAATCACAGAATGGGTAATGTTGGAAGGGACCCCAGTGGGGTTCCATCATTTTGACAACCTTCCTTTAGATACCTATATACATTGTATATGCACAAGTCATTCATGAGCCAGCAGTGTGCCCTTGTGGCCAAGAAGACCAATGGTATCCTGGTGTGCATCAGGAAGAGCACTGCCAGCAGGTGGAGGCAGATGACCCTGCCCCTCAGCCCTGGTGAGGCTGCAGCTTGAGTGCTGTGCCTGGTTCTGGGCTCCTCAGTACAGGAGAAACATGGATCTCCTGGAGTGGGTCCAGCTGAGGGGTGAAAAGTTTATTAGGGAACTGGAGCTTCTCTCTTATGAAGACAGGCTGAGACAGCTGGGCCTGTTCAGCTTCAAAAGGAGATGACAGAGAGAATCTCATCAATGTATATATTATATATTTCCATACAAATATTTTTGAGGCCCCTACACACACACTTTATTGACAGGATTTTGAAGTCTTATTTACTGCATTCATGTTTCCATGCCTTGCACCTCAGCTATAGTTGTTAAAAGTCACTTGGTCACCTTGGGCACTGAAAAGTCCAGATAGGCTATGCCCTATTACACTAGTGGAAAATCAATTTAAGTTAGAAGTACAGCATTACTTTTCATTTCTCTTTTACTCTGATGTCTCTTGCATCTTGGGGCAGGTTCTCAGGTGAAATGTTAAAAAAAAAATAAACAGAGCTGATTCCTTGGAATATTTTTGCAGTGTCACTTGTGGGCAACACATACAGAGATGCTACTAACTGCAGCTCCTCCCAGGCTTCTTGGATTCAGTATGGTGTTTTCTCTCCTGAGAGGACCATTTTAAAATCAGAAGAGTAAGTTTCGATAAGTATTTATTCTGCATATGTTAGCCCAGCTCCTCTAGCATGCAATTAACCCAGTTAGTCCACTTGGGTGAAGGATGATGAGCACAGTTCTATGACAACACTATGCAGAGCACATCTCTGGTAGCCTTTAAAACCCAAGATAATGAATGGTTTGCCATAGTCACATCCCCAAGCATAATCTTCTGCACAGTGCCAAAGGAAAATCTTATTCATTAGCTTGTCTGCCAGTCATCAGTTATAGCGATCTGCGTGTGAAGACGTTTTCCCTTTTGGGAAGATAATCAAGGGAAACTACAAAGCAAGTATTCCCTTGAGAAGATTTCCCTAATGAACCTCTGAGATCCAACCTCAGATATTCCTATCACAAAACCTATGCACTGAAATGAACTGAAGGACTGAGCTATCTCCATTAAGAGAGAAAAAGACTCTGGAGTAATGCAGCAAACTGGCACAGCCCCGGCTGGTTGCACAATCTTAAACATACGATTGCAGATGAAGCACTTCATGTAGGATCTCCTGGATCTGGAGAGCTCACATCATCTGACTTTAGGCTCCTAGCCTTAGTGAGATTAATTTTATTCAATCAGTCCTCTGGCAGGAGTGAGCCAGTCTTACACAAAAAAGCTTATCTCCTCTCTCTCACAACAATCAGTCTTTTTATGGCAACGGCTACAAATGATGACTTCATGCCAAACTTTCACCCAGAGACACAGGAACTCAAAACAACTCATTTTCAGGTAGCCTGAAGGATAATTTCCTCTTCTCCACAAGACCCCTCTCAGTCTAAAGTGTTGCCCTCTCTAGGTCCAGCTTTCAATTTTGAAATCAGATGATCTCTAGGTTCACAAAATCACAGAGAGTTCAGAGACAAGATCACAAACAAGAACCATTTGGGATTTTGCAGCTCTTTATATGTCCATTTATATGTCCAAGAGAAGAGGCTTCTGCATGTTAGGCTAGTCCTCACCACAAGCTGGGCTCCCTGACTGCAGCCTGCCAGGTGTTTCCCCACCTCCCACTGCAGGTGTCCAGAGTGCAGCTGCTCTACTGCAGCCACTGCATTCCTTGAGCAGCAGAGCAAATGAGAGGATGATGACAGCAGCAAAGGCTGCATCTTTCCTTACAGGACAGAAATGGAGTCACTTTGTTTTTTGTGGGCAACACTTCCCATGTTCTCTAGCAGCTGCAGGCTGACACTATCCATGAGAAGAGCTTGTGTAGAGCTGGTAAATAAAGACCCAGGGCAACATATAGTTTATAAATAATACAAGAAGTTGAAAGCCCCAGTATCTCTGAGGTTGTTATCAAACATGTTAAGCAAATGATATATTTAAGTGTGCAGACATTTTGTAAATTACCAGGCTGAGGCTTGAGATTACTAATTATATGCTTTCACTGAGAAAAAAGACCAATCCAGCTCTCAGGCACTCAAAAGAACATTTGGCACAAAGACTTTTTATTCTCTCGTACTCTCTCTGTGGGCCTTCTGCCAAATACCTCAACTCAGCAAGAAGCAGTAGCACATGTCTCAAAGCAGCCTTCAGCATTTGACAGAATACAAAACCCCCACAATTTTTCCTCAGTCTCAGGGCTTCAGAAGCCTATAGTTTACATAGTTCTGGGGAATATATCTCCCCTGTTTCCTTAGATGACTCATTATTGATTTTCTTTTCTTTCCTGCTGACCCAAATGGTCCCAGGGCACACTGCACTAGATGACAAATTAACATCTTCTCAGGGGGAAAAAAAAAATAATTAAAGATTTTTCTACCTACCTGTATTTGCATGACCCTCTGACAAAACATCCTCACCACAAGTAGCATCTTAAGTACTGTGTATGGAGGTCTCTATGAAATAGGACTACTGTAACAAGGTGAAGAGGTAAATTGAGTAGTGCTTTTGAACTGCTTGCTTTCAGGCTTCCCATGCTTATTGGAAAATATCTTAAGCACCTCAGTGGACTTTAGGGGCTTCTATGGAGACAGCAGTTGAAGCCCAGGGAAGAGCAACCATAATTTCCCAATGAAGGGTGCAGCTGTGTCCCTGTACTGTATTTCCATTGCAACACGTATCTAGCTGCTTATGTGTGGTCTTACAAAATTAATGACATCTTTTGCTAGATTAGGTGTCTCAGAGCTCCATCCAACCTGGCCTTAAACACTTCTGCAGATGGGGCATCCAGAACCTCTCTGAGCAACCTGTTCCAGTGCTTTAGCACCCTCACAGTAAAGATTTTTTTCCTGATATCTAATCTAAACCTACTCTCTTTCAGTTTGAAACTACTCCTCCTTGTTCTGCCACTACATTCTCCTGTAAAAAGTCCCTCTCCATCTTTCTTGCAGGTAATAGATCTCAGTAATAAGATGGTTGATTCATATTTAAATATCCAAATGTCAACTTTAAATTCCATTATCCAAGTATTTATGTTTTATTTCACTTTTTTAAAAAATTATGCACTACGTATTCACCCCATGCTAATACTTTTCAATCCTTGAAAAGCAGCAGTCCCCCAAAGTTATTTTGAAAATAAATTCTACCAGATTAAAAAGTTTAGATAAATCTATGACTTTCAAAGTATCCAGCACTAACCTATTTTTCTAAAGATGAATATGAATATCATTTGTTTAATATCTGTATTGAAGAACTATTAAGCTGATCAAACCTAGAATACATGCTCTAGAAGCACTCTGGGACTTTAGTAATGACCTGATTGAAACCAGTCAGTGAGGTTAAGTTGAAGTTCTGAAAATTCTGTTAATGTCAAGATTCCCATTGGGCAAAGTTTTTCCAAAGATAATATTCATAATATTGAGTCACTCTGTATCCCTATTCTGTGCAGAAAGACATTTATGTATACCTGTATACCCATTCACCCAGAAAGTATGTTTAAATGGAAATATACTATAAGATACTGAAAATGCTTTTTATCATTCGTGTGTGTATACATTCATCACAAATATGTGATGAATGTTTAATATAACATTTATAAAAAGCATTTAATTTTTGAAATTCCATATTTAAAAGCTCTGCAGGATTTTTGCTTGCTTGCTTTCTTGTTTTGATCATTGGCTGGTTGTTTGTTTTTTTTACACATAGAGGTTAGTGTGCCAGTTTATTTCTTTTGGGTTTGTTTTTACTTTGTTTTTCTTCACTTTATCTGTTGTCATGACTGGATAGAATGTACTAATTTAAAGTTTCTTTAATTCTGCAATATATTTTTATAACACATCACATTCCATTTTGCAGCTCTGTAATGCATTTTTACTTAACGTATCAGGTAAACCAAATTGTCAAATATGCTTTGAAATATTCTTCCCACAAACTGTGGGCACACATACATGCATGCTCACCTTCCTGAAAGCTATAACGTTTTTTGCTCTTGTTCCTTTTTACACTCCTGCCTTCTAGGACTTCCCCCCAGTCTGTCAGACTCCCTGACATGTTAAGAGAAATTCCATAGGATGTCCCAGCACACAGTTCACCGCCTGAAAGAAAGATCTTAATTTTAAGTTTCAGCTTCCTTCTGTAGAGCCCCAGGCAAGCTCTCTGAAGTGCAGAGCTGGGAGGGAAACTTAACTCAGGCCTTTAGAAAAAGCTGCTAACAAGGCACATGACTAGTACTGTGAAATGCACTCTTTTGGAGTGATCTCCCTTGCTACATCCTTCCCTTCACATTATTGATTCCATATAAATAGCAAGTCTCTAAGCCATGGGTGTGATGAATCAATAAGGATCTAGACAGAGTCTATGAATTGAAACTGGATGGCCTGGGAAGAGGCTGGCTATTCTTCCAGACGGAGGAGAAGAATGCACATTTCAACAAGCCAGGTAAAAGAGGGGAAACCACCAGGAGAACCATTCAGAGCAATGTAATCAAGAATACTTTTGCTCAAGGATTTACGGTAGATAATACTTTCAGATATCTCTTCTTGCTGAAAAAGTATCTTTCAAAATGTTCTTAGCAGACTCCCCGGCACTTGTTTCTGAAGGACCTCTGGTTAATAGAAGATGTTGATAGGAAACATATATACCTACCCTCATTGCTATCCAAAGTCAGAAGCTGTTAAAATAGCACAGTTCCCAGAACTCCAGAAGCATGCTTTGTAAAAACTGTGAGGTAACAAAAGTATCTGCTGCAATTCACATCTTCAAGAAAAATCTATTCAAAAAAAAGACATGGGGGGAAAAATTCATAAGCATTTGGGGACTTTTTCAGAGAATGAAAACATGGCTTCATGCTTGGTATCTTAATTCTATTTCTCTCTGGAAACTCATACATTGCACACAGGGATGTAAGAGGCCAGGCCAGCTTAGGATCCCTTTTCCTTACTGTTTATCAATGGAATAAGCCAGGCATCTTGTGTACCTAGACCACTGTTGAGACACAAGTATAGAGCACAGCAGAGCTTGCTGAGTAGCTCTTGGGCATGAGTTTTCTGGGATCATAAAAAGCACACCTGGAGCAAAATACAAGCAAATTATTATTAAACTAATTTTGCATTACCCTAGCAAGGTCAAGCTCCAGCATTGAACATGATACTCACAGACCAGCCATGCAATGGTGCCTCCTACAGGGAAGATTATGGTGCTGTGCTCTTGCTACTGAAAGGACTGGTGAAGGGGCCACTTCTCAAGGCAAGCTTCCAAACAGTTCCAGCTCCCACAGTTTCAGCTCTGTCATGTTACACCCAGATCCATCATTCTCCCACAAGAGCCAGAGTGATGCTTCTGTAGATACCAGGAATGAGGCACTGTCCAAGGTGCCAGTGCCAGAGACTGGTCATACCAAAGGGAGAGTCTGAACAGGCACCCACAATTCTCACATCTTTCTCACCATTGTGAAAAGATGGGGCAGAAGAAAAGGAGAATGGTGGGCCCCAGGAGAGAAATTAAAATTTAGAAAAACACAAAAACTAAATTTATAGGTTGAATTTTAATACAACTGTTGCTAAAAGCAACTTGCAAGAAAGACTAAATATATAGGCAAATGACCATCTGCACTTAAAATTAGAGCATATATGTGCTGGCTGTATACTTTTTTATGACTGCATATTCTCTGATCTTTCTGCTTGTTTAATGTAGGATTTTCCTCAAGAGGTCAACATCAGAACCTCAGAACTTCAACCCTCCGGTTGCACTGAAGAGTGGTTTTTAGTTAAATAACAGAGATCAGTAGATTGGGTAATATTTGTTATCTGTGGGCTATTTCGACTCTTTCAAACTCCCAAGTGTGAAGCTGAAAGCCATATACAATATAGTGTGCTCTATTTGTCTGCCAGTGCCTAACAACATGTCAAAAATGACAGCAGATGATTTATAAATATCCATAGGGATATTTATATTCTCTCCAAGGTTAGAAACTGTTATGGAGAAATAACCAACTATTCACAATTCCTTAGGAATATCTACACTGCCTCGCAACAAATACTTTTACTGCTTTAGTTCTAAAATGCACACCAGACAAGATAGGTGAACATTAAATAACTGTCCAGGTCCACAGCACTGTTATCTTATGAAGGGAGCCAAGCATAATTTTCTTTAGTGTGTGGAAGACTGTCACAAAACCAGAAAAAAATTGCCTTCCCTTCAATTTAGAATCTTAAAAGCTGAACAGCAAGTAGACGCACCATAGGATTTGACAAAATGCCATTCAGGAGATACCCTGTCTGATCGCATACGCAAATCTAACAGGAGTTTTATCTTCACAGGGCTCACAAGTCAGGGAAATCTTCAGAATAATCCTAGTGCATATCCTTCAGGTGCAACTATAGGTACAAGATCATTGTAAAACAAAATAGAAGGATAAGGAAATCAGAAACTGAAGATGCAGCAGATGCAGCTGACGATGAAGCTACCCTTTCCCAAATTCAGTGAGACAGCTTTGCTTTAATACCCAAGTCTTTACATGAAAGTGTTTTATTGTCTACAAGTTCTGTGTTGATTGGGCACCTCTAATTTCTAAGGAACTATACACACTATAAAAAACTAAGCATGGGTACTGTGAATTTCCCTTTATTTCACACTCATATTTATGGTTTGTGACTCCTTTTTATTTGGATTTTTACTTTAACAAATATGCTGCATAGCACAGGTGATCCTCTGGCTCCACCACTACAAGGAAGTGGCATGTTCATCCACATTTCCTTTCTCATACAGTTCTTTCTAAAGTCTAGCAACACATGTATTACATGAATACATTGTCGGATGAATGAACAGAAACCAAATTTCAGCAGTTCATGTATGATTGTGAACCCCAAAAGCAGTGCACAGCAGTGTGTGAATCTGCAAACTGGAGACACTCACTGGAATTTTATCCCTGCTTATTTTTTTCAAGTGCTATACATTTGCCTAGCTACATATATACATATACAGTCAAGGTCATACAAGAAAGTCTCTGTAAGTAGAAGGATTCAATACTTTAATACAGTAATGCATCTTAACATTTTTATTCACTTTCATAATGTTGATATGCCATTTACTGTATTGTTAAACAATAATAAAGTGGGGTTTCCACTGTTCTCTACAAAAGCAAAGACATGTGGATACACTGGATGTCTACAGTACCTTATCTAACCTGGACAATCCTGTAAAATAATACAGCTAGAGAAAGAAGCACCCCCAGAAGGTATTAGCTGAATTTCAAGTGTGTTCTCATTGGAATCTGACATTACCACAATACTGAAACAGGCCTAACATAGATCAGTGCTCTTTGATGACTATGTCTGCTTTAAGAATGATCATATATATGTATAACTAAACCAAGTTAAATATAACCACTGATTTATCCTCCTCTGTAAAGTTGCCTTTTAAGATCTCAGACATTTGCCAGGATCCAGCAGAGAAGTCACTTGCAGGTCAGACAATTTTAATTAAGTTTTGCTCTCACTTTCAGGAAAAAAAAATAAAGAAAAAAAACAAACAAAAAAAACCCAAAGAAAAAACACCATAACCAATGCCTTTTTAACACGAACAAAAAATGCTGATAATCTATTAATGGAGGTCTTAGTCCAAACTAATTAAAATATTTTTGTGCTTTGTTATTTCCAAAAACAGCTGACTGATTTTGAACCTTTTTTTGGGTACTTCTATCACTAAAGAACAGCTGCTCTAGAATATGGCATATTTATGGGTAAAAATATGCAATGCAGTGTTCCTTATGGGTTTTTTTCATGGAGGTTTTGAAAGAAAACTTAAACTTACACCAGCTTAAAAATTCTTTTTCTCTAACATGTAGATTTTACTTCAGATTTGTGAAGTAGAGTATATCTATCCCCTCTCTGGTGGCTATGCTCTTTTCTTCAGTCACTTCCTCTATATAAGCTGCTTTCAGAGTAAACCCAAGGAAAACCTAATGGCAGTGATGTTATGTTGTAATAGAAGGGTGGGAAATGTGTTCTGCCCTAAAACCGCTTTGCAGAAAATGCATCTAATGATGTAGGGCAAAAACTGAAAAGTCAAGAAAGACATAAGACCAGTGAGCACTGTCTAATGGACTGTAGCAAGATGCTCTGCCCTTGGAATGTCATCAAGCAAACCGAACAATGCCCTGTTTGCAAGGCTGTCAGTGGTGGACTGAGACAATGTGTGTCATGCTGGTTTGGGTTTTGACTTATGTTAAAACCAGTCTGACTCAAATTACCCCAAATTTAACATCCTGATAGTGAAGCAAAGATTTGGCAGATATGGCAAAGTATTGTTATGCAAAAATGCTAAACTGACACAGCTGGACTGGACAAATGACTGTCAGTCAATCACTTTATACTGTAAAAGTCCAGTCCATTTTCATATGGTAGGTTCTTCTAACATACCTCTTTCTCAGAGTGTGTGTGGAGATTCCTCCCTTGAGCAGAGATGCCCCTCAAGGGTGAGTGAAAGAGATATGCCCATGGTCATTAGTATGAGCAAGTTACATCAATCTCTACTTACCAATTGTTTCTTTTTTGCTAGCTTTAATATAATTGCTGCAATAAAATCACTTTGATATAGTGCACAATACTATACAAGTACTTTTAACTTCTATACACTAGCAAATAATTTTGATTAAGATTTTTTTGTCTACTAATCTATCATAATAGACAACCATTTTTATATAAATATATCTGATTTGCCATTCTTAATCCTGCAGGACAAAGTTGTCCGATCAGACTTCTATAATTCCTTAGACTTAAACCATTGACAGCCAGGGGCTACAACTGGATCCAGATGCATCCAGGCTCCTCTCTGAGAAGTCTAGGAAGCAAGGGGGTCCTTTCTGCACCTCGTGACTAAGTGGGATAATTTCTCTAATAAACTTTTTCTGGAGCTCCCACTCCATCTGTGACACAGGGTTCCTCCTAAATCCCCATTTTTAACTGTTTTTATCCCATCCCATCTTCTTCCCTAACATTAGGCAGAGAGCCTGAATGCCCTTCATTCCTGCAATCCCCCATGAGAAGTTTCCAGGACTGATGTTCATCTAAATTATACTAAGAACACGAGTGGCCAAAGTAGCATGAAAGGGTAATTCTTTTCTGAGATGTTACCAAGGCATAACCTCTGTAGGATTCCCTTTGTCTTCTGCAATCCAGCTAAACACAGGCATGGAAATAGTTATTCTAACTCTCTTAAGGTGATTTTTAACCACAACTAGAAGAAAAGAGATTTACACAACCTCCATATGCACAGCATTTAGCAGTGTAACAAGTTGGTAGAAAATTACTCTTTCTCCTTCCTTATTTAAACTTATATCTTCTCTCAGATACAGTTATATTCACTCTTAATATCTCTGGCAGATGTTCTGGGGTGAATGAGGCAATTAACAAGCCAAAATTCCAGGTTCTTCCAGATGCTTATTTTGTCAATATTCACTCACTGGAAATATATTTACTTTCCACTCTGTGGTGTCTAGCAGTCAGCACACCTTCATAAGTTCCATTTCACAAAATTTCCAGTTAATCTGACACATGCCAATGCCGTTCAGATGAAAGTTCAGCAACAGTAACATTTTTCTACTGGTAACATATTTACATAACAGAACAAAACTGAGCAAACTTTGAAGTAAGTATTTTACTTTAGAAATATTTTCATTTTGTTTTCTTTTTCTGGGTACAATACTTTCTACTACCCCTCTTATTCTTAAAACTTCACTGTTTTTCCTTAGTCTTCCAGCTCACTGAAGCGATCTAATGATGGTTTCAGTCTTTTCTATGATTAGTTCTATTCACTGAGATTGAATTAATTACAGGTTTAAGTGCTTCATCCTTGCTCCCTTCTCATCAGACACATATGTAGTCTTGGGTTCCAATCCCAGATTCAGAATAATTCTGACCTTCCCAGCCACTCAGACAGCTCTCCTCTCATACATAGTTCTGGAGCACAGACTCAGCTGAAGCAATTCTAATAACTTGCACCCATAAATACAATGGCACAATGCACCCAAGATTTGTGCTGCTCTTAACAGAACACTTTTCTTGTGCATATCCTTTCTGAAGTTCTGTATTCACCCAAAATAACCCACACATTCAGCTTTATACTTCAAGGGCACTTGATATTGAAGCCAGAAGTACTTTGCAAGAAGAATTCCAAGTCTACTGCATTTGCTTGAGAACAATTTGAGTACAAGAGTTATACAAATCTATGGGGAAAAAAGAACAAGACAGACTTGGCAGCTCCTGCCTCAGCCTCCTCATCATTACAGACAGAATTCTTGCTCAGCCTGGTAAAAGACAGCTGCACAAGGCAGACTGCTCTTTTATGATTTTCCTGCTTTCTATCATCTGAACCCGCAAGCCAGCCTCCATCCTCCACTACGTATGCCACAGCTTTTCTCCTATCTAAGTAGAGAAGTGGGTTTTTCTTGGCAACAGTTAAATACTATTTTCAGAATCCCAAAGGGAAGGTCAAAATTTCTGTACTATTCCTTTGCAAATTTAATAATTCTTCCAGGCTCTCTCTGCATGCACACATGGCAGACAGGGGAGGTGTCAAGAGAATGGGGCCAGACTCTGTCCCGTGATGCCCACAGACAGGACAAGGGGCAACAAGAAGAAACTGAAACCCTGGAAATTCCACCTGAATGTGATGAAAAACTGCTTTTCTGTGAGGATGACAGAACACTGGAAAAGGCTGCCCAAAGGAGATATTCAAGACCTGCAAGGACATGATCCTGTGCAAACTGCTACAGGTGAGCCTACTTTAGCAGAGGAGTTGGACTAGACGATCTCCAAAGGTCCCTTCCAGCCGTTCTCTCATTCTGCATATTTTAGCTCAACAAGGAGATATGGAACAAACTCAAAAGCCAGATTTTACCAGTAAACCTCTTTTATCGCAACAGAATGACATTTGCAGAATGATATGCAGATATGAATTAATCTGTCATAGACCAAATTTAATTGGCTTCTGAACTGCAACATGAGACTTCATTTGAACACTGCAAATAAAATAAGACCTTTACAATTTTATTTAGACTTTATGACTTTGATACAGGAGAAGAGCAGATAGAACAATATCCAAAAGAACAATATCCAAAGTCAACAACATCCAAGTCCTCCTGCTAAGAGACTCCTTAAAAGAAGCTTTTCAATAGGTTGCAAATTATTTGCTATATCAATTCAGGGATGTACTCACATGTGCTGGTTTAAGGGTAAACTGGCAGGAGAAATGGACCCACCACAAGATGGATTATAAATCAGAGTTACAATTTAATGAAAGGTGTTACAATTTAATGAAAGGTATTACAATAAAGACACTGACACAAAGAGAAAACTGCTTTCAACTCACCCAAACCCAGCAGTATAACCCAGTGACCCAGGGCACAAAGGGGTTTGTTAGCTCCTGTGCTGAGACCCGCGTGGTTCCCCCAAGTCCAAAGCAAAAGGAAGTAAAGAACCTGTTGGTGCAGATGATGGCTGGGGTCTGGTCAAGAATGATAGTTTCCTCCTGTCGAGGTCCTGCTGCTCCTCTAGATCCAATAAGACCCTGAGGTCTTCTTACCCCGCTTATGTACCTTCAGGGATCACCTAGTCCCTCCCCCACGGCAGGGACTCACACAATGGATGATTAACTCTGAGTCATGGGGTATTGTTGAACCATTGATGGCCCATTAGCAGCCACGCCCCCTCAGGCTGGGTGTGAAGGTGCTAACAACTCCCTGGGCAGCTGCTGCAAATGGTCCATTGTTTTTGGGAAATGAATAGAGGGGGGTAGAATACATAGCTTTGATCACTCCCACACAGTGATAACTGGTCCCACCTGCTGAACTAGGACATCACACCTACCCTGAAGGTTTGAGTTCCCACTTTTTGAAAGGAATGAGTGCTAAAAGGTGTTTCAGAGAACCTGGGAGAGATGCCTAAAACAGGATGTTGTGGAAAATTCCCTGAGTTTTCAGTTAGGTTTGAAAAGCAGTTAGTATTTTCTGAAACTCCAATAAATAAATGATAAGCACTTAAAACCACTGAAATGATCCACGTAAGCAATTTCAACAGTGATGACCTTGCATTTTCCTCTTTCATTCAAGCTTGTCATACCTCTGTGCACATATGCATGCACACAGACTCTGGCTTTGCTGCTTTGGAGCTGTTGGTTTGTGCAGCTTAGATTGATTCCCTTATCTTCTAAAACTATGAGACACATAATTACAAAATTATATAGAGTCTTTTAGGTTGGACTTGATGATCTTAAAGGTCTTTTCCAACCTAAATAGTTCTAGGATTCTATGATTCTAAATCTCTACTGCAGTGGAAGACTGCTCTAGTGGGCCTTAAAATGGTAAATTCCCTCAGCCCCCCTCAAAGAACAGAACTAAAAATTTTTGTTCAGAAAGAAACTTTATAAACTGCAAATCAAAACAAAGACAGCATTTTTCTACTGCTCTTTCCCATGTAAGAAGAATAAGTCGACTATTTCTGAACATTTCCTTGGCAGCTCTACAACTAAGAACAGCTGTTCTAAAATACGACATTGTACTAGCAATTACTTAACACTGCTGTAAATTCAGTGAAGAGTGTCAAGAGAGAAGGGCACAGTCTTTAGACATCATCAGCAGAAAATTAATGCAAATAAAAGTTAGATTAACATATGCCCTGAATGTTATAGAAATAATCTCCACATGGGATGTGTTTTTTCAGGCACAAACCTCACAATCTGAATATGTGAAATATCTTCTGAAATAGCCAGGTTATGAGCGTGTGCAGTAGATACCAGCACATGTATGGAATGTATCTTGGGTGAATGGAATGTATGTTGAATGTATGGAATATATGTTGGAATGCCTGAGGGACAATGCAAAAAACTTTATGACTGACACTAGAATATATGTCATCCACACATGAAACCAGATCTAGACTTTGAAGATGGAATTGGTCCTAATCATGCCATTACAGTAATTTTACACATCTGGATAGAATGGTTTGTGTTGTAAAGGACCTTAAAGATGTTCTTGTTCAGACAGATACTGCGAAGGTTCAGATTGTAATTATAATGTGATATTGACCCATCATATTTGACCTATAAAAATGGTATGATCTTAAAATGTTGAATTTGGAGAAAACAATGTAAAGAAAATTGCAAACTAGTCAGATTTTCATTTCAATTATATTCTTGTTTGATAACCCCATGCACTATTAAAATTTTATGAGCATTTCTCCAAGGAAAAATGCAGAAAAAAAATGAAGTTGTCATACCAGTGGAGAAAAATCTGCTTGGTTTCTCCACCACAGAAAGCTGATTTCAGGGTCTTGGACATAAACTTTGTACTAGTCATGACTGTACAATATACCTCAAGATAATCCTACCATCAGCTCCAAAGCCATAAGAATACCCAGACAAAGCTCTTCTACAATTCATGTCAAATACCAAGGCTGAAACCTTCAACCATAATGTACATCAGAGCTTTCCTGCACATAAGGACTCACATTTTCACAGTAATTCAGTAGACTCATTATCATCATTAGGTATTTATATAAAGAGACAGAGAACAACATTTCCTCAAAAGGTTTATTTGTGTAATCTCATCTGATACTCATCTTTAATCATTTTGCCATTTATGACTCCTATAGGATCCTCTTTAAAGACAGTGTAACCAATATAGTTCAATGAGTAAAAATGTTTCCAGAAAAGGGGAAGGTTCTGGGAAGTCGACACAGGTAACAATGTCATCTGCTTGTTATGGCATAGCACCTTGCTCCATGGTGTCTGACAGGTCTCCAGGTCACTAAACAGTCCTTTTCTTCTTTCCTGATCACAGCTGTATCTAATTGCTTCCATTGCTTCCCTTTTCTACTCCAGGGAAAATATTATTTAAGACATTCTCTATGACATGATAAACATTTAGGCAAATGAAAAATTTAGAACCTAAGCCAGACACAGAAAATAATATTTTAAATCTAGAAATGCTAACAAAAACATATATTACTATGGGCTACATTTACTGAGCATTTAGAAAGTTAATGAAACAACAAGGAAAATTCTGATCAACAGATCCAAGAGAGGATACTATTAAACCAAGACTAACTGAATAAAGATGACTATTGGAGGGCGGGAGGGAGCATTTAACAATTTATTTCATTCTGCTTTTATGGTTTTAGTCAAAACATGTCAAAGCATGCAAATGTAAACATTTTCTTTTCCTAGGTATAGGGATAAAGAAATCTAGCAGAATGCATTACTTAGCCCACACAAAAAATCTATGGCACTAATTTGAAACCAAGAATATAAAGCTGGAAAAGTAGATCTGATTCCAGTATTAAGGAAATGTCAACATTCACTCATGATAGGACCAAGTAACAGAAGGATAAGTATACTATCAGAACAACTTACAGTATTTTCCTAATACAAATGTAGAGGAAAGCTTAATTTTCCAAAACAGAATTTAGCTAAAGAAAGAGTTAACTGGTGGGACAGTTATCCAAAGAAAGGTAACACTACTACAAATGAAAGGATGGAAAATATTAAGAAGTTTGGTGTTTCAAACTGTAAAATCAACTATGTAACTTCTACAAGAATATAATCTTCTCTGCATTCATCTTCTTTTCACTGAGCACAAAATCTGAATGTATTTAAGAAAAGGATCCTGGGTACTCACTCATGAAAAGTTAACAAAAATTTGACATTGGGATTACAATACCAGGCCCAAAATATGGAACTGCCCTTTTCTTAGAAAAACATCAGGAAGCCATACTACTTGCCAAATATAAATAGAATACTTTTAAGTGATCAGTATAAAGGAAAATGCATGGTATCTCATTGCAACTCTCTAGCTTCTCTCTCCATGGCTGCTTCAAGGACAGACAAGTTTCACAGCCGAGGTGATGCTGGGAGTGGGGGAAAATGAAGGCATCCATTTGCTATGATGGAGCTGGCAGCACAGAGAAGAAATAGATGTAACTCTGTTATTGTGATAATTTCTGCACCCATATTCTGGTGAACCATCAGAACTACTGGCAACTTGGCAATCAGAGAAACTTTTTTTACTTTATAGCCTGGCAGAAGGCCAAGGAATATTATCTGCTAAATTTTAACAAATATGGTATTAACATTTTAGATTGCAGTGACAGATACTGATATGAAAGTGTTTTACTGACTGTTCTATTTTATCTTCAAGCAAATGGCAATTTTTGGATCAGGTTCTGATCGTGATATGGCTGAAACTTTCAAATAATGCCCAAGCTAGATAAGAACATCTAATATCTTTCTTCCATGCCTGTTAAAATAACTATTATCTTCCTTTGTTTCTATATTTAAACATTAATTACATTTAGAATTAAGCTAGTGAAAGCTGCACACAAAGCATTCTCATTTAAAAGAATCTATCTCTGGGCAAAACTTCCACAAGAGATAAGTTTGTCTATGTTTGAGACAGCAAATACGACAAAAGAGTTTGATGAAGCAGGATGGCAGATTAACAGTAGATGAGTGGATGTCTCTATCTAATATTTTGACAGACCCTATTGATATCTTCCAGCATCACCAGGTAGCTTCTAAGGCATCCACACACATTTCTGCATGCTTGCATCTTCCCTCATTTAAATATAAGGCATTTTCCTCCTAATTCCAATGAAGAACCTAGTAATATGCAGAACAACTCTTATATTCTTTGACAGGTCCACACAATCAGAAGGTGCATGTTCAGCATATGTAATTTACCTACAGAGTCAGATCCCTCGCCAAATGTTGTAATAGAGGCACTTCAAAAAACTGCAAACTGAGGAAAAAAACAGCACTGTGTCTGCTTACCCTTTATATTGGGGCCCATATCATGGAACTAGGAGATCTTCATTTGGTACCCTCTTTAGCTCAAAGAAATTCAAACCACATTATCTTATGTCCCCAGAGAATGACATTACCTCCAATCAAGCTCATTCAGGAAGAAAGAACAAGAGGGAGCTGTCTAGAGGTTGCTTAGCTGGACATATCTGGTTTCTGTCCCCTGCACTAAAGTTACTTAATGTTTTTAAAATTAAATACAAACACCTTCTGTTTCTGCAATATGAATGTTGTCTTCTGCACAGTGTCAAATCCTCAACAGAAAGGAAAAACCTATATTCATGCTAAACCACTCTAACTTAAGGATGAAGGCATTTCTACAGAAAGACAAAGGTTTGAATACTTCAGAGGTCTCCCATTTAACAGTTAGAGCTATTCTTATCTGGACAGGGAGTCTCAAAATGCTGGGAATATAGATCTCAAACAACCACAGGAAATCCCCTAGTTCTCCTCAATAAAGTAAACTAGACATCAATATTTTGCTGCAATATGTTGCAGGTATTTATCCAAGCTTCTGAGCACTTTATTCAGGAACCTGCAGTCTTAACCCAATAACAAGACACCAGAAGAGGGGGCTGACACAGCCCTTCTGAATGACTGCAACCTCCAAGGTGACTCCCAGGAGCAGGACCAGAACCAGTTGCATATATTCTGGAATGTTCCAGTTGATTTAATATTCAAGAACTTTTGATATGATTTTTTATACAAAATGCAATGAGGTCAAAGTCAGTCAGAGGTCTATGGTGGACTTTTTCCTACAGAATGTCCTAAAACCTCTGCAGAATTAATAATTCAAAGTCATTATTAATAACTCAATATTTTAAAACAGGGGGAAATAAATGTTGTAAAGATGAATAGAAACAAAAGAGCTTATAAAGAAATCTTCCCTTGTTGGGGTGGATTCCCCCTTTCTAGTCTGCCCCCAGACCAGAACCCCTCAACACAGTCACATCTGACTCCTTAAGCCGCTTTCTTTCACCTCAAAAGGCTAGTCTTTGTCTCTTGAACAGTCATTTCAGCTCTGGAGGCTTGCTCCCAAGCAACTTAGTTTCATAGTTTCATGGGGTCTATAGCAGGTAGTCACCACAAGAAAGACAGCATCTTCTGCTCTACTGCTGAAGATTTAAACATAGAGCAAACAGCAAGTGAGGAAGACAAATAAGCAGAACTAACCATCAGTACTCAGAAGCATTTCCACTTAGGCATTACCTTTAGTAAACTTCAAGGTACATTTATGCAGGACCAGAATATAGAGTATTTTTGATAATAAAGTTTTGTTCTGGAAGTCCAGGGACTGCAAGTCAGTACTGGGTTTTATAGACTGATATCTGAACATGTATAGCAGATAACTACAAATAAATGACTAGATGAATATCCATCATTGGATAAATGTAAGGAGAAAGTTTGGCTAGGAGAAAATCTGTTGCAATGATCAGAGGAACAGCGGTATCTTTCAGGCATGATTCACAACACTATGAGTTTGGAAAGCATTGCACAGCATGCTTGGAAAGATTCACCAGCATGCCTGAAGTCCCTTGCACTGCCTTAGAAAAAGAACCACAAATATGTGGTTAGTGCAAATATGACATAAATCACCTACTAAACCATCTAAACAGCTGTTCTTACTCACCAGTGAATTTCACCCCTTGTGCAAGAACAGGCATGAGGGCATTCAGGCAACATGCAGCTTTTAACAAAGTGCTATATTATCTCTCCACGGAATAGATCAGTTCCAAAAAAACAGCCCAGGAGTCAGGCAGAGTGTGCCACATACTGATTCAGTGCAGTGTTAGCATTACTACACTTGTTTGGAGAGCCCTGCTGTGTGCTAGAAGCCAAAAGAACAAACTTGCACCACCCCACCTGTCTGCAACAGCTTCCAGTCGCCCTCCAGAACCAGGTGTACTACTGCCCATACTGAACTATGACATCACATTTGATTAAATTTCTTCACTACTATGAGATTTCTTCCCCTAAAAAAGTTGTGTTCTCAAGGTTACACACATGGAGGGCATATGTTAGACTGCATGGAGACCTGTTCAAGGCTTGACACCTTTTGGTTCATTTTTCTGATGGAAAGCATGACAAATCTGACATAAGACTTAAAGGCTCTTCCAGATCAATCTAAAATTCTGAGTTATCCAAAGAAAATAAGATATCCAGGTGCTGAGGAATACATTCAGTGCAGGTAGTTCAGTGTGCAGCTGCAGGGCCAGCTGCAGACTGAGCTCTGGGTAGTGGGAATCCAAGGCAAGAGGCTACAACAAAGGGCACGGGGACCTGTGCCCAGCCAGAGGACAGGACACTCAGAGATCAAGCAGGAGGCGAAGACTCCAGACTATCATGTGGTAGACTATAGGGTACAAAACCCCAGGGTTTCCTTTGTTTGAGATCCAGCCTCTGAGGATCCCAGCTCAAGCTGTTATTTTGTTATTTAGCTTGTTGTACCAAGATTAAATTATTTCAAGGATCAAGATGTCTGAGACTCTGCTACGAGAATCCTAGGCTTGAGCTGGTAAGGAAACCTCGTCTATCTGTGTGAGTGTGGTGTGTGTAGGAAGTCTAGCAGGGCACCAATTGGATCACTGGAGCCACCCGCTGCTACGTGGCTTTGGTTCCAGATCAGGTGGTGCAAGTGTGACTGCCAGAGTGGCTCCTGGATGGTCAGCAGGGAAGTTTCCTTAACACAGGCACAATGATTACAGTTAAGCTGCATTTCTCACTGAGTTTCACAGAGAGTTAAAATCTTCACTTAGTCTTTCCAGTACAGCCCTGCACATTTCATTTGTACTCTTTTCACTAAACAAAAGGAAAGAGAACTGGTGAACAGGGAAGAGGATGAGCACCAATGAAAGTACAGCCATGGGCATAAACACATTAGTACCACTGAAAGCCTGTCACTGCTGCCACTAGGTTTCTCACTTCTCGTAGTCATACACATTCCCAAACTCCAGGCACATATGTGGAACAAACTAAATCACAACACAAGTGCCAGCAGTGTTCTTGCCACAGCAAGGCAGCTGAGGAAGGCAGACTCATCAAGAATGACTCAACCAGTGGCTTTACAGGTTCAGTGGCTCCTTCATTCAGCTGGGTTTCAGAACAGCTACTCCTCTGCAAGGAGAAACCAAGATTCATTATCTCCTTGCAAATAGAAAGATATTCCATCAGACTTCTAATTTAGTGCAAATTCACAGGCAAGTAGGAGCAGCAATTCCATATCCCAAATGATGGAGTAGCTTATTTTAACTATATGATAAGCATCAGATGAGTAAGTCCAGCTTCTGAGTGACATTTTTTAAAATGAAAATAAATTATCATGGCTTTTCATCTCATAAGTCCAAAAATACTCAATTATTTATATACCTGGAGTGTTTTCTGGTTTCAAAACAGGTTCTTTCTTGCATGTGAGCATTCATGAATAGACATATTTTTAAATAACTCTTTTTTTTCTGGGGTTTTAAAATTAATATAAAGTTTATTGTTTTGTATTTTGAGAAATATTTAACTATGCTTAGATTCAAAAGTACTCTTAATTTAGTTAGAATATTTTATTCATGATCAATGTAAAAAAACTTAATAATCACAAAAAGCTCACAGAAATATAAATTGTGAAAAAGGTTTTAGTTTTAGGGTAGAAATTGTGTGTCACAGTAGCCTGTTGTCTACAAAGGGTGCTTGTGAAGTGCTATCAGTATATTTCTTTCCCAAAAGTAGCAGTCCAACACTTGAAACCTTAAACAAGGGCTGTGATACAATAGTCACCAAACCAATTCATGCTCCCTATGACAGAAATAGCAAAGAGGCAATGATGCTGAACTGATGCCTGCCTGCCATATGTGCCAGTCACACTGTATGTTTGCACAGGTTTGTTTTCCAAGAGCTTGCAATAAGTAGGAGGATCAGGATCAGTTTTCATGAGTTTTTAGACTCATAATCTTGACAACATCCTTTGGGAGATTGATATGCCTCTTTTCTCATACATAGCAACTGCAACACAAGTGGATCTGGTACTGTGAGTTGATTTACAGGTGTGTGTGCTTGCATAAGGCACCCATCAGCTGGCATCAGAGTCCCCAGCAAAATGAAAAAGAAAAAGCAGTGTTATCGGGGTTTTTTTTACAGAAGACAGGATAAACGGAATATAAGTACGTGCAGGAATTATGCAGGAGAATCCTTAATCTCGTATGCAGAAAAAAAGTGAGCTTTGTGTGTTTATCTTTTATAGCTCTTGGACTTTCTGTTCAGAATGTTGAAACTTCAGCAATCAGTCTAGATAGTGGGAGCAGAAGTGTCTTCAAATCAGACTTCTCAAGAGAAAGAAGGATGGATTTGGCACACACATCACACCAAAAAGATGTAATCTGAAATCCCAGTTTGTAACCCTGATGTGTTGCTCGACTGGTCCTCAGAGCCTGGTTCCCCTATGCCCTGCCTTGACCTCTGTTTGTCTTGCTCCTAACTTGGGAGTTCTCATTTGTTCCATACGCCTGAAGTAAGTGTAACAAGCATAGAGAAAACCTGTCAGATTCGTCTGTTTATATTCCTCCTGAAGTCTGCCTGGAGAGCAGAATGCTCATTAAACAATTTTTCATGCACTGGTAATCTTTTTCTTCTTTTTCTTTTCTTTTACAATAGCTTTCTGAAAAAGAGACAGGTTTGAGAGTAAGTGCAACTAGTGCATAATACAAGCAAATCAATAGGAAAGTAAAGATTTTTTTAAAAATGCAGATTATTGATTTTTGAAATTGTAGGGGCTCCTTCCAAGTCATTGGGGTTTGTCATGTCAATATGTTAGTAAGGACTTCTTAAAATGAAGATTAATGATGTGAGGGATAATTAGCACTGAAGAAACTCACAAGTTTCTCAGTATTTGGAAACTCTATGGAAAGGTGAACAGTGTCAAGTTCTCCTTGAAGGCACCTTAGCTCCGTTTCTGCCATGAGAGTAGGAGAAAGATTTTCTATGACATGACAGGAAGCTAAACTCCCAGTATCTTTGGAAATCAATGGTGTTTGAGCTGCACAGCTCTGATTTGTGCTTTTCAAAAAATCCCCCATATACAGTGAGTGCAGCTGAGTTACTAAATTCACAAACCAAAATCTTTCTGAATGTTTTTTTCTTTCCAGAAGAAACTAGACAGGTACAACAGCTGCTTTTCCAAATTAAACACTCTATTCATGCTTCTTACTATTATTTTTCACTGCAAGACTTATTCACGTATTTTGTTAAAGTCATGAAAAATTAAAATTAAATAAAAAGAAGCTTTTCATTAACTTGCAGGAATGTAAAGAAATTCCCACAGCTAATAATCTGATTGTGCAGGAGCACTTAGGCACATATTTATTTTTTTATCTAAAAAGATTCAGTTAAATATTTCTTAAGTTATTTCTGATCTAAGGCTGAGGCTCAAATGCCAAATACTGTCCGGGTAATTAATGGTATAGTTCTTGCTGTGGTTTCCTTTGCACAGAAAAGCTAAAATTGGTGGTGGATCATTTTATTCTTAATTATGAAGTACCAATTCCTCAAATAGTCTTTAGGATTATAATTTGTTTCTATGAAATACTTGGTGATAGATTTTACTCATCAATTTTTCAAAAAGAGCAGCAAGCATGCTTTGGAAAAGTTTGAACTCAACTGAACCAAACACAGCTTAACTAGTCCTTGTGTATGAAATCAAAATGCTTTGGATATAGGCTTTTAGATTTTTAAAGAAAGATAATCAAAGACAAAGGAATTCTGAATCCAGGCTAGGATATCTTGTCTCTTTTCCAATAGACAACTAAACTGGGAAGCCAAGGCACAAATCCATATTCCAGTTCAGAGAGGAAACAAAGGCTGAGCAAAGGATGTCAGCACGGTTGTTATCTGGCATGTTGTCCATCTTCAGTGGCCTGCAGGACCACATCAGAATCTATTACGTCTGCAACCAAATTACACCTTGCACAAGCCTTTGCAGAAAGTATTCCCCAAAGTCCTTAATCATTGAGGTATTTTCAAGAAAGATATCCACACACAACAGAAAAATGTCTGCCTATAAAATCCTAGCGTAAGAGTGAACATTATAAAATGTACATGAACGCAGAGAAATTAACTGATTGTTGTTTTGGGAATCCTTATACTGGATTTAATTCCTTAGGGCTCAATAATGTTCATGCCTCACTCGTACTTTATGCAAGTTGTTAGAGTTTCTGATCTTGTATAAGTGGATAAACAGACCCTATATGATGATGAGAAATGGAGTTCAAAATCATATTATACTGCACATCACATTTCAATTTATATTAGCCTATAAGAAGACATTAATATGTGAATCTGGAGAGCTCATTCCTTGCACTGAGTTTACCAAAACACACACACGAAAAAGAGACCTTTTTACAAGCTTCTATAAACCATCGCAGCTTATGCTGGTGTGTATATGTATTAAGGACTGACCAAGAGGAAAGAAATCTCACATTGTCACAAACGACCAAAGTTCCTGGTCTGATGTTAGGAGTGAAGCGTAGAAGTCAGACAACACTGCAAAGCACTGGTCTTTTTTTAGGATGAAACCATCACATTCAGCACACATTATCAATGAAGTTAGTTTTGACAGATAACTGCACACAGTAGCATCATATACACTACTAAAAATTGTTTCTTTCTAGGGTTCATTCCAGGAGTTCATCTGCAGCATGCATATCTGCTGAGTTAACTATTTTTATGAGACAAGCAGTATTAATTATTTGATTTTTTACTTTACCACCCTTTGTTTTAGCCCATTTTCAACTGTACCATCATTAAAAAATTACCTAAAATCAGAGAATGCTGAAAATGACACTGAAATACTTAAACTCTCAATAAATTAATGAGTCTATCTATTGAAAACTCTCATTCTATGAATCAATATCAGGAGACACAAATGTGTGTAAGGAAAAAAGGTTGCATAGACCAGGCACTTCTGGATTTGCTGACAGAGTCCACAGATACAAGAGTACAACAGAACAGAATTTCTTACCTTTATGATGATTTGCCCCAGATGCTAATTTCCCCCACAGTGTTACAACGAATATTATTATTAGCAGTTTTCCTTTTGTTGCTTTCTGTAAGTATCTCTTATTCATCCTGAAAACAAACATACACAAAAATAAATATTTATCTGAAGAGGTTTTTTAAAAGACAGTCTCAGCTTAATTTAGGGAGAATTGACTAAGTTGTAATGAGTGCCTGGCTGATAACTCTTAAGCCTTAAATTCTGCTTAGCTCTAAATGAGGTACAGCAAACAGAGCAGTAGCATAACCTCCCTCACTGGTCTGTCAGCATTCCTCCACTCTGGTCAGTACCAGGAGAATTCAACATCTTCATAATTTCTCTCAAGATATGAGCAGTGGTCATAAACCACAGCAGACTCCAAAGCTGGCAAGAACAATGAATCCATGCAGTTACGAGCAGGTTTTGATAAACAGAGCAGTTACACTACTGTGTCTGGGGCCAGTCATGGTCACTGTAGTTCTTTCTGACCGTACAATGGTGTTTTTAGCTTTTAGGATTGCAGCTTTTTTGAATTGGGCCCACAAGTCATAAAGCAATAAGGGATTTGAATAGAATTCTAGCACACATACCAATCCTCCTACAGAGAAAACCTTTCAGGAAGATATGACTGGTTTGGAAACATGGACTCAAGCAGAGCAGATTCACTAGTCTCTCTCCTGTCTACCTTTGGGTAGTGAAAAGATTTGATTTACTGCACCAAGGGAAATTGCACACAGATCCCCTCATCTTACTCGAAGTTTTCACTGTGAAAATAAGCCACAGAGGCGGTTCAAGCACAAGACAACACATGACCTTACTATCTTTCAGTAACCTCCCCCAAAGTCAAAATACCCTCACGCCTTTGAAAGAGACAAGTTCAGAAATGTAGGCTCCTGTGCTTAAAAATTGCAGTTGTGCAGAGAGTGGCAAGAGGTATAATAATGAATCCTTCTCTCACTTCATACTCTGTAGAAGAACCCTAGGGAGATGTCTAAGAAACAGCCCTGTGTGATGGTCATGTGTCTGCTGATAGGTCAATAGGATGACGCTGCCTATTTCTAACCAGTTATACTAGAAAAGCTGCCAGTTTGATCACTTGAACAAAATTGGTGCTATTTTGTAATGCCTGGAACTAGGCTGGCCTGAGCAGAAAAAAATGCATTGCTTCAGTATTGTTGCACAGTTGTCTCCAATCATGTTCATAAAAATCCCAGTGGAATTCAAGCACCTCTCTTTTGCTCTGCTCATGTACAGTGCTATCTTGGGCAACCACAACTCTGTGAAATGCAGACTGCTCTAATAAGAGAATTAACCAGTAGTGTGTTTAAAGTCCCAAACCATTTTCCATGCCTTTAAAAGAATTCCTTTCCTCTGAGCAAATTTTTTTATATAAAACCGCGTGCTGATAATACAACACCCACACACACAACTCCATTCATGATTTACATACTTAAAAACAGACCACTTCCCCAAAAATTAACAATCTTGCACTCTGAGAGATTGGTGAGATCTTGTTAAGCACTTCTAAGTTTCCACACCAGGCTCTGTGTAAGAAAACACAATTACTGGAATTCAGAATCAACTGAAAAGTGTGCCAAACCCTTTTAAACCTGAATTCAAAGCAAACAGAACTCAGCCTCCTTTGACAGAAATAACACATTTGGTGTGTTTCCCAGAGGTACAGATATCCTGTTTACCTGGCACAAGGAGAGAGGAGTAAGCAAGAGTAGCTAGCTTGTTGCATGTGCCTCTGAAAGCCTGACTGATAAATAATCATAGGGGAAGTCACAGTGTGCTGTGAACCACACCAAGCTCTGCCTTCTTGGATTTATTCCAGTGACTTTGGAGTGTAAACTGCATATTCATCATCAGCTCCAGGGTTACAAAGCACTCAAAGCTAAAGGGAAATACATTATTTGCCACTGTAAATAAGAACAGAAAAATGAAACTGTAATGCATATCAGCATATTCTCTTTCATAGTTATCTCTGTGAAAAGAATATGAATTAACTCTTTCACTCTGGATTCTCATATTGCACCTGTTATGCTGCTGGCGCCAAGTCATCTCTCATTAAAATCAAATCTGTCTTCCTCACCTGCATAACACTGCTCAAAACCCAAGTGGGACTTGCACCATTAAAGCAAGGTTGAATTTAATGCAGTTTCTTTCTCTATTTTGCTGATGCCAGATTCACTCACAGTGCTGCGAGACTGGCAGCAAATGCACATCAGAAAATGCAAATGCATAAGGAAAAACAAGAGCAGCAGGGGAAAGAGAGAAAACCAACCTATCTGCCTGTGAACAGCAGCCCCTCAGCATGGATGGCAGAGGGAAGATACAAACCTCTGCACACAGCCCAGCATACAAAGAGGAGTAAACCAGCACTGAGTGAGAAGAGACTGTTTTCTGCAAAGTAAGGGAAGGGTTTCAGCTTTGATATAGAGAATCTGGGCTCAGTGCCATTGCCAGGTTTTCCAATCATGAGAAAAACAACACACCATTTCTATACTACAAGCCTTACATTATTCTGCACTAGTTATTTGTGGTATTCACCTTTAGAAGGACAAAAATCTGAACTTTGTCTAATTGTAGTCCCATAATAAGCATAATTAACAGAAAAGTCAGTGAAAGTACAAGATCTAGCTTGAGACTAATACTTCAGAGGCCATCAGCAGAAGAGCCAAACAAAAAAACAAAAAAAAAAAAAAGTCTGAGTACATAAACATTCCTAACATACACCAGCTCAAATAAAAGAAGTTGAAAGATTATGTTAAGCTTCAAACTAATTATGCTGCATAACCCTAGACCTGTGGTTGTGTGCACTGTCTGCTCGCAATGGTCAATCCAAGGACAGACGAGGGGCTGCATAAGCACAAACAAGGTATGAGAAACTGCTCCCAGCAGTCCTGCGAAACACAGGAGCCACAATGTAGCAATACAGCCCTAGGGAAAAAAAAAAAAAAAAAAAAAA
>VWZF01006637.1:776849-919849 GCA_013396755.1 Sclerurus mexicanus
GATTTGTGGTCCAAGAAGCGGAGTTGTTGGGAGGGTTGCACTTCAACAGTAAAGCAAATCAACAGCTAGAAAAGAAGGAGAGGCCATGAGATATGTTCAGTGTCAGAGTGCATGCATTATCACCCGGGCTCAGAAACTCTGATGCTGGCTATGGTCTTCTTGGATTTGCAAAACAGCCCATGACACAGCACTGAGAAGACACTGGAACT
Source organism: Sclerurus mexicanus (assembly GCA_013396755.1). Taxonomy (NCBI): domain Eukaryota; kingdom Metazoa; phylum Chordata; class Aves; order Passeriformes; family Furnariidae; genus Sclerurus; species Sclerurus mexicanus. The sequence continues at coordinate 777,059 of VWZF01006637.1, forward strand.
AGATATCTTTTGACCTCAGCTCTGAAACATAACTATTGGCCTCTTACAATGCTGACCCATGTCAAGCAAGCACATCCAGGAAATAAAACTGAGTCCATTATGGTACTGTTATTACACTAACATAACCGGCTGTGTTAGAATAAATGAGCTCTGAAATGGGGTCTACTTTTACTAGAGGTGATGCAGAGCTCTGCAGACAAACTATAGCTATTAACCTGAATGGTTTTCTCTTTGAGACATTTGTCTTCTATTTACCTTCCTTTCTGCAGAACTTCTCCCTCACTATGATCCTTACAGCCTTCAGTAATGCTACAGCCAAAGCTGATCAAAAGGAAGAATAGTCATGCTATAGGAAATGCCTACATTTGCAAATCAATTTTACACACAAATAAAAACTTAATGTGTAACAAAAATGTCTTTCATTTCTAACCATAATATATTGGAAATAAACCCAAGGAATTCTCAGCACTTTCATACAGAAGAGGACATGAAGGGCTGCTGTGTTTGAGCTCATTTTTCAATGTGCTTTGAGACAAGAAAAAAGAAAAGATAGCTCCTTTTGTGGTTCAGGGACACATTCAAAATATAACAAAAAGATGTCACCCACAGAATTCAGACAGTGGCTGAGTGTGAGATGGCTCTGCCATGCCCAGCCCTTCACTAACACCGTAACACAAGGAATAAAATCACAGGATTTGTTACTTTTGCTCCCTGAGATTCCTTTTCCCTGAATCACACGTCATGAGACCATCACCAGTCTGGTATCATGGGCTCAAGCATAGACTGGTTTGGTGATTAGTGACAACAAACTCCAGGAGTTTTCTTCAGGGTGAAACCCCATCTAATGCTGCAGAGAAGCTTCACAAGCTGCCATGTCAACAGCAATCCTTCTCCCTGGCCTCTGTGGCTCAACAGCGGCAAACTGTGAATATACTCCTAGGTTGCACAGGCTCTTCTTGTCACTGCTCCACCTCACTGTCAGCTTCCTCTCAAAAGCAGATGTGGTCCAACCATTCAGTTGTACTAAAAAGGCCATAAACTGATGTGTGCTTTCAATATAGTATCCACAGGCTTTTGAGTTTCTACTTTCTTCCTTCTTTGCTTCTGGGCTTGAGATCAGCCACCTTTCCAAAAGTTCAGAATTAGAGGAGAAGAACACGGATATTACCTTACATTATAAGGCCAGTGCTAAATTGTCTTGCTTTCTGATTTTAAGTGAAGTGCAAACTCATGTAATCTTTATTATTGAGGAGAAAAAAAAACATAAGGAAGTAATAGCTTTCGTTATCTATACTAATATTGTCTGTGAAGCTCTTTTCTTCCATCTCAGGTAACACCTTTAAAAGCTTATACACAAATAAAATTCTCATCTGTTTCCTAGTAGTAACTGCATGTTTCTCTGTTGTTCCTTATCTTTCCTTTCTTTATAAACATCAGCTTCTGTGAAACTGTTCAAAATTCATTCGTTCCTGCTTTACATATGTGGAAACTTTCATTGTCAGTAAGATCCATTTTCATTTTGCAAACACATACACCCTGTGAATGCAACTGTTCATAAGGAGACACATAAGCGATTTCTCTACTGAATCATGACAAAATGCTTAAGAGACAAAAACCTGATAGAAAAATTAATCCCATATCCTCTTGCTTTTCTCTTTACAACAACTATTTTATTTGCCACTTCAGAGAAAGCCTAAATGAGCAGTAGAAATCACTTGAGACCCCTCATCTCTTGTACAGAAATAATGCAGCCAGTTAAATTATGTTCTGTACTGTGTTGAATCTTACATTATTTATTAGTTGTGTTAGTTTCTACATCCCATGCAATGCAGATATCTGCAGTTTTATTTAGCCTTTCCTGTGTAGGCTAATGCAGATTTAAAAATGCCCCTCTGGTGAATAAGGTCACTTTGAAAAATTAACACTGATGTGACCACTTTGCATTTGCATATATATAAATTCCCTCTATGACATTCCTATCATGTTTGCTCAGTGAACAAATAATTTGCCACTCTCATTACTTCAGGTACAAGGTAGCCTGTGTAAATCAATCTTCTTTCTGCTTCATACATCACCGCCTGTAACAGACACACAAAAAAAGGTGCACTCATTTCAAAATGAAGCTGAGGGACAAACATGGACCTGCTCTCACAAGCTACTTACTTTGATCTAGGTGGGCAAAGAAAGAAAGACAATAGGCATTTAGCCTAGCAAAGAGCAGACACAGTGAATCTCTGCATGCACAGCAAAAGGGGTGCGTTTTGTTGGGTTTTTTTCCCCAAAAGCTCTTGTTTACTACTGTGGATCTTTCAATAGCCAGAATAAGTAGTCATAGAGAGCTTAGCCCCACTATGGAGAAATATTCAGAAATAGTTAAAGCATTGTAGACAGACCAATACAACAATGTTGTCACTGTTACTTTCAGTTGAAGTGTAACAGTGGAAGCAGATTGAAGAAATTAAGGCTTTAATGTCATAAAGAGGACTTTTGAAAGGCTACTGTGCTAAGACTTAAGGCACTGAAGCAAATGAAATCTTGCCAAAAGTATTTGAGCATATGATTGATATGCATGCTCATACTTGTCTTTTATTTAAATCAGTCTAACTTAAGCACATACTTAAATTTAAGCACATATTTTCCCAGAAATATACGTACACAACATGAAAACATTATCAAGTGAGGTTTTATAAGAAGAGACAGAAAAGAAAATATTTCAAGTATGTGGAGAACAAACAGTTATGGAATATATGAAAACACACAATAAACAAAAACACATTCTTTTTTACATACTTCAATTAGTTTCCCAGTAGAGGGAAACTGTAGACAGATGCACATACAGGTAATTACATTTGCCAACAGTCTCACAGCACTTGGATGTGAAATTTACATATATATTATTGTTTCCAGAATCTGATAAGCATGAATGCTCAAATTGTCAGAGATATAAAATGCTTTAGCCACCTATCTGCATTCCACCTCCCAGCTAGAAACACTGAGAGATGATGGAGAAAACTTATTTCTTCCAAAATAGTTCTGATTATATCACCTTGAAAACTTAGGTCTTTCCTCTAAACTGCTATCAGTGTTAATCTCCCCTGTTCCCAGATTAACCCCAGTTCTTTGTAGACACAGTTGATTGTAATTTTCACCTTCATTAATTTTCTGATGCAATACCTAACTGAAAGCAACAAAGAAGGCAAACAAAGAGTAAACAAGAAATGCACAGCCCTCCTAGCCAGCTTCAACTCAAACAATACAAAAGTATTTGACTGTGCATACATTAAATTTCTTTCTTGGTCATTTCATGAAGACCAGTAAAAATGTTCACCTGAAGAACATTGATGCTGACACATTACTCAGAGCAGAGAAAGAAAATGTCATGTGTTTTGGGGGAGTTAATTCTATATTTCTATGTATTTCTGAAAATATAAAAGTAATAATAATAATCTAGCATTAGACCTACACATGCCATTCACTGTGTTTTTAAATGCTAACATAAAACATTACAGAATAGTTAAACATTCAAGATATTTTAATATCTTTAATCTCCCCAGTGATGTCCTACATGCTTGTGAAATAAAGTGTTCAGTATTAGAGGGTACTTAGGCTCCCAGACTCATAATTTCCTCTGATATTATTATGCCACTTTAAACTTATTCTTTCCCAGTTTCTATGCTTAAGGGAGCTTTAAGTTGCAGGGGATACTAGCTATTCACTTAATCATCATAGCAGTAGCATTTGCTTATATCTTACATGTGATCCATCTGCAGATACTTGGGGGTTTTTTTATTCATATCTCTCTATCCAATCAAAAGCTCAACTGAAAAATAAAAAGATAAATGTGCAAGGGGCTTTGAATAAAATGTCTCACTGAGACCTGAATCACTAGGTGTACTGTGATTTCATAAAGGCCATTGCAGAGGCAGAAATAAGCCTCCAAATCTATCAAGGCAGAGAAAACATCAAATATTAGTGGAGAATGGCAACTGAAGTGCTCATATTTAAAAGCAAGGACGAAAATGATCTGGGCAAGTGTAAGCCTATTAGTCTGACCTCTTCAGCTTGCAAGAGCTTTGAAGCCTTTGAAGAAAAAAGATAAATTAAAGACAGGGAAGTAAATAGAATAAAAGATAAAATGTAGCGGTGTTACCAAGGATAGCTTGTGCCAGACTAACTTGACAGCTTTTTTGATAACTGATTTTCCAGACAAAGAAATGAAGTAGATATAATTTGTCAGGATTTAGATAAAGCGTTTTCTACAGCGTCACTCCCAAATTTATACATTAAACTGAAGACACTGTAGATTACTACAAGAATTGAAAGGTGAATTCAGGTGCAGTAAGAGCATGTAGTACTGAAGGGGAGTATCAGGGATTAATAACATTTCTGCTACAAATTGGAAACTCGTTATCTGAAACAACAATTGGTTTATTTTAGCTGATCACCAAGGGCATGTCAGTATCATTATGATATGAGATGGTTGTGAAAAAAGCAAATCCTCTAAATTACTAAACTATATATTTCTAATAGACACAGAAGGACAAGTATGAAGCTTCTTAAACTATCATTCCAAATAATCCATACAATTCTGGCCATTCATCTTCATGAAAGAAAAACTAAACCCACAAAATATGTGGGGACAATCTTCTGGTCAAAGGAATAAAATCTCTACCACAGGGGGAGTTTTAAAGAGCCTGGTTTGTGAAGCAAAGCAAAGGCTGAAGGGAAACAGAGAAATCAAGGAAAGGAAATAAACACAGTGAGGGCAAAAAACATTCATAAGAAATGGTTTAAATGATATCTTGCCAGCAGGCAGGATCAAGACACTTAGCTCAGTGATTCAGGTCTCCCCCAGTCTTGTCTCTACATCTATTTATTTTTTGTACACTAGTACAGGAATGCAAGAGCTAGGGTTTTTTTCTGAAGAAAACTATTAGCAAGTTCTTCAAAAGTGCATTAATGAAGTGGTTTTTTCCAAGTCATTTCCATCTCCTCAAAAAAAACCCCAAAAGTCACAGCATTTCACAGTGAAAAAAAACCTATGAGGCTCCTCACCACGTACCTGACCCCATGCTGTGTTCAATTAAAAAACTGGCCATGCTGATGAACATCTGATTAAGATTAATATTCCTCAATTTTTTACTATCACTCATATTTTAAATTTAAAGTCTTCATATTATCCTGTTTTTAACACTGACATCATGGAAATATAAGAGTGGCGAGCATCACAATTGTCAGGATATGAAGAAGTCTTGTTTTCCACAAGAGCAGAAATGCAGAAAATGTGGAAAACATAGAAAATGTAGAAACAAAAAACTATGTACTTTCAAGTAGAAGTATTTTAAGATGAAAACAGAAAAAAACAATACCATTAGAAGTATTTTAAAAGTGTGGATACAGGAATTTAAAAATCTCAATTGTTATTAAATCTATTTAAAGTGATTACAATCTTAAACATAATGCCTTTCAAGTAGTAGTGAAGGGCTAACTATGGGATTCTTATATGGATATAAGAGTATGGATAAAGACAGATCATCATATTACATGATCTTGCCAGACCCAAAATTTGTATGTTCAGATTCTACTGGATGAATTCCTGACTGAAAGTTAAAATCTTGTTTTTCAGAAGAATTCTTCTGGCAAGTAACACTGTGACAGACCTCTGCAGATGAACAGGGAAGCAAGACTCAGACTAAGTTCCCCCCTGCTATTTTCATGACAATTATATTGGTCAATAGGTGTAGTAGCACTTCTGACAAATAATAGGGAAGTCTGAGACTAATCTATGTTTTCTACCTGACTCAAGTATGGCATTTTGGGCCATACTTGAAGGTGAAGGTTCAACTGTAAATAAAATTGACAGGTTTCTCAAATAACAGAAAAATATGAAGCTTGCTTGTGCGATGACAAAAATAGCTCTAACAGCTGACATAACACACCAAGTAGATAGAAGATTTGTCAACTGAGATTAAACCTAGTTGAGACGCAGTTGGAATACATTCTTCCACTCTTTTAATGTCAAGTCCTAACACATGCTCATTTGTCACAGCCAACATAGAGACCACTTTCAGAGAAAAAAAGTGAGATCAAAGTTAGACCAGACTCCTCCAAAATATGGATCTGGTACATAATGTAAATCTCTATTACTGAACAGGTGCATGGAAAAAGACTTTTTTTCACTCTGAGAGATGCTAAAGAAAGGAATTCAGTCTGCAAAGCAACCTGCAGCTACCAGCTGAGGAGTAGAACATGAAGTCCAGCAGTTAATCCAGATACAGAGCCTTGTACTCAACAGAGGTATGCCCACACAGGCACATGAAGAAAACCTGAATTTTCAGTTTACTCATAAAAAACTAAAATGGCTTTTCCCTCTATACACAGGGTTTTATCAAATATTAGTCGGGGTTTGGCCCTGGTATGTTATCTAAACTTTTGCATAGATTACAATAACTAATGTTATCTTGAGAATCAGCCGATATGTCACACAATTTGACTCTCAATCAGTGCTTTCTTGTCAGTGTTCTGAAACAGTAAGAAATTATTAATACCAGCTCAAAATGAAAAAAAAAAAATCAGAGTATTCTTGTGATGGCTTGCTAGGAATGAATTCAAGTCAGGTATGGATTTGTGTGGGGATAGCTGAAGTATCTAAATGACACCCAGTCTTTCTTGAAAAATCAAATCAATTTCCTAGCTCCTTTTCAAATATCCTCTTTTGAATGGTAACAACAGCTATGTAAGTCACACAGACCTACAATCCTGATTTCCATTCAAGTGAGTCTACCTCAAGAAATAATACACTCTCCTTGGCATGTACTATGCCAGACCTGCAATGGCATTTGAATATGGCCAGGAGCTCATTAAATAGCCAGTCATAACCAGCCCACCTTAGAAGTCTATACCCAGTTTCCTGCTGCATGATATGTAGCTTGGGATCTGCAGGTAGAGTACAACAGCAGAAAAAATGACAAAGCAAATCAATAAATAGTGTGTTTTTCTCTAGTGCCCTGGATAAGAGACTCGTGGAAGGTGCATTTATGCTGGCATTTCATTGTGGAGTTGAACTTCACTCTTCAAACAAATTTTTGAGTTGGCTCCATTTATTATGATGTGGATCACATCATGGAATGATTCTGGAATGATTCACAGCAAATTAATACCTTTTAGATGAAAATAAAGCAGAGGATGAGCCCAAGAGTGCACCTAATGCACTCCAACAGTTTAGAGGGTTCAGTTCTGGGGACTAGGACTTGTTAAAAACAACCTTTTTCTCCACTAAATTAATCTAATGTGTACATCATGCCCTCAGCAACAACAGTTTGGGTCTACAAAATTACTTCTGTAGAGATAAACTGTTTGCTAATGTAGATGCAGCCATATAATCTCATGAGAAAGGAGATAATTATTATAATTATTTTATACTTGGATAAGATGCCTTTCTGGTTGTGATTAATCAGAAAAGTCTTTTCAGATCCTCAGCAAACCTCAATGGCATGTTGAAAGGGACCTGTCACTCAGAAGGCCCTCAAACAAGTCTGGATGTGCATTTTAAGGCCATTATTCCTACTGTGACACCATAGCAAAGGGAAAAGACAGCTTGTGTACCAAAGTCAGCTACCTGCGGTACATCCCCCTGATTTAGAGCATAGAGTACAGAAGAAATTACTTCAAATTACCCAGTGAATTGTTCCTTTCCGTGAAACAGTAAAATCCTTGTCTTTCAATGCACAAAATTAACAAGAGCCTTTCTGTCTTTTTTTCACAGTGAATATTACCTAATCTACAAGCAAATTTACTGTTGAAGGAAAGTACAGCCCATTGTAAAACTGTCAAACTGGATGCTTTACTGGCTCCATACCTGCCGTTCTCATCCCTTGAGTTATTGACAGTTTCCCGCTGAGTCTGGTAGCCACCACCAGTAACGACACTTCTAAGGCGAGTAGGTTGACTCTCTTAGGTGAATAACAGAAAATGATGGGCCAAAAGGGAAGCTCCAAGGAATTACTGACTGGCGGTGGGACAGACACTGGCCAGCAAGGACCTGCACTGCTCACCCCACTACATTCCCTGACCCAGAGGGAAGGCGAAGACTTCATGTTGCCCTGACAGAAAGGATTTGAGCTAAGGATTAAGCCTAAGTACACTTCAGTTGACTTTATCCAAAGAAATAAAGGTCATATTCATAAGTAGATCAAAATTCTTTTATTTCAACCTATGAATGTAAAATGTCCTTAAATTAGAAGTTTATTAGAGTAAACCAAATTTGAATCAAGCTGGTTTTGTTGTGTAATACACATTTGGATCAGAAAGTCCTCAGATTTTGCCATATTTACAACAGGTTTAACTATTTCTAACAAATTCTTCATTGGCGTTCTTACGCATGCTTAGTGGAACAAAAAAAAATTACTACTTTCATTTGTATATTATTATTAAAAAGGGCTATGTCATTATACTTTCATAGCAATTACATTAGTTGCACCAGTATTAGGCACAAGTACATTCAGAATTTCATACATCTTGTTTCCAAACAAGGGGTTACAGCCACTGTTTGTAGTATTTATGATTAAAAAGAGGCTTCCGCCCCCCTTCTTTATTTTATAATAATTAATTGGAACTGTCTAGGAACTCAAGCAAGTAATGACTATTTTGCTGCCAGTAACAATCTAAATTTGGTAATGTATATGAGCAGTACAGTCCACTATGACTCTTTTAGTGCTGCCTTACAAAGGCTTTTTATGCATCTCTTATAATAAGCAAGCATTAATTATTCTCTAAATGTGCAAGACCTGAAAAGGGTGTTTAGGTAAAAAAGAAAATTACCTAGTACAACACAGAAAGAGACATAAATGAAAGGCAACACAAAATTACCCAAAGTTTTAAAGATAAATGGCGAGGTAAAAGGCTTTAGAATGCTGTTTCAGTAAAACCATGACTTAATTTTAATAAGGGAGGATTATATTTTACAAGAACACAGGTATAATACTGTACATACATTACTTACTAAGAAAAAAATTATAAGATAGTATTCCCATAACATTTCAGTTACAAATATAGATATTGCACTGCAATCACCATGAAAAGAAATTATTAGGTGTTTGCCATACGTTCAGAAAACTATATGTATGATACTGAGATCAGCAGTTCATTAGATGCTGCTTTAATTTTGGAAAATCACTACAGCTTTCATAATTTGAAGAGAAAAAACCCCACAGTCTAAGATGATGTGTACTTGCTTCTGCATGAATTAGTTTTATTTCATTTTAACAGCTATCTGCCTTGTGCTTCCCATAATCCTTGCTAGTAAAAGGTGAAAACTCTTCTTACAACACTGATGCAAGAAGGGATGTTTCCTGATTTTGCATTGTCCCTTGCATAATTTGCAGCTGTGATTGCTAACAGTGGGCCTCCATTTCAGTACTCTGTTGCACAGGGAAGTAAGCACAGTTCTCCCAGCATTTCCCTAGGTCTTTGATAATTGGTGTTTCTCTGAAAGCTCCCAAAGTCCAATAATTAGATAAGAACTTCAATTTTAATTATGCTTTAGTTCATAAAAATTAACTACTATCCTGTAGTTTCATTAAAAATGTGATTTCTAAATGAAACAAAGGGATCTATTTCCATGTATTAAAGGCTTGAAACAGATGAACCTAAACTCATGGACAATCAGACTTGACAAGTCTGATTGCCAAATTTTTGACTTGGATATAATCAGTGGGGTTTGCATGTTTATTTTATACTTTTCTTTTCAAATTATCCACAGATGATGTATAGAAAGTTATTACTCTGAATAGCTATATTAAGTATGATAAATTCACTTATATCACTGTTGCTCATGTCTAATTAATATAAACGATGAACTGGGAATACAAACAATTTTCATAAAACAAGTCACAAATTCTGGAAATGGGATTTTGCTCGTACTTTCCTTATGTAAGCTTTGAAATTTCACAAAGAAAAATTAAATTGTAATTTCAAGGTCAAGATAGGTTAGCCCCAAGTGAATTAAAAAATGCTACCTAAACAATGAAAGTTACTTACCACAGGAATATATATCTTTAACAAAAAGCCACTAAGATAAATGGAAATAAAAGTCTATTAAGACTGCTTCTTCTGGGGTTTTTTTCTGGGTTTTTTTGATAGGTAATAGTATGTGCCCCTTCCTGTTTCACTGGTATCACAGCATAGCATGTTTTGTTTTCACCATCTAGCCCAAATGCTGTAAGATTCAGTCTCCTGTGAATGGCAGGAATGAGGATAAATTCTCATTCTAGAAATAATTCTTGAAAAAAGAAGAGCCATGAATCTTTAATGTTATTGTCTTCAGGTATATCCAGTGGTAGCTGGGGTGCTCTTGTGTATACAGTCTAATATATTTTATTTGATGGTAGCAATTCAAGTTTCTTCAATAGAAAAAGGGCTAAAATCTAGTTGAAAGAAAGTGTCTAAAGGACAATTTTTTGCACGTTTAGACCAGTAACCTCTTCCCAATCATATATTTTCATTGTACTTCACCTTAGATAACATAGAGCTGATGAACTTAAATTGCATGCCAAGACCTCAAAGTTTAGCAGTCATCCCAAACTATTCATCATCACATTAACTGCAAGATGTGCAAAGTATTTATGTGAACAAACAGTGGAATGTAGTGGGAAGGCAACTCACCCCAAATTAATTGCTTTTATAAATATAAATGACTATATATTTGCAGCGTAGTGTCAACCAGATTAAGCTCATCAAATACCCATTCTTTTTTCAGCTATAATGAAAATTTCTTACATGAGGCAGAAGATAAATGGGACATTTTTCATGATGGCTATAATTCAGAAATACTCTTCTACAGGAAGTAAAAGAAAACAAAAAGTTAGTCTCTGAGTTTCAGTATAATTATTTTTCTATTGTAGCCCTTTCCTCTAAATGCAAATTTTGTCAAACACCACTCAAAATGAAAATGCTATATTTTATTATTGTTGTCTTCTAGCTTGAGTGATGTCAATAGGTGTATATATAGATTAATGAGCAGAAAAGTAGGGAATCCAGAAGTGAATTTTATTTCAAACTAACTTTAAAAAGACCCTAACATTTCAACTTGGAAAATGCATTAGAAGAGGGATGGAATTTACTTACTTATAGCAGAAAGAAACTTGCAGAGAAAGCTCACTTGCTGAGAAAATACAGTTTAATTGATTAAAAGTTATACAGACATTTGCACTGAGGTCACATAGGCAGTGTGAGAAGGAAAAAAAATCAAACTAAATAAAATAATAAACAAAAGTCAGTCATCCTGAATACGGAAAATACACGCTTATGTCCCTGAAGGTAGCTGAAGGAATACCAGTAGTGTATGGTACTCTCAGATTCTTTAGCTAATACTGCCCCTTGAAACCTTTATTATTCATTGCAACATTTCACCTTCTAGGTGACTGTCTCACCCACCAGACTGCAGTCACTCCTCTGAATAATTATCGTTTATATAAAACATAAAAAAGCATTAAGGGATAATCTTTGAGCAAGCCATTCACACTTTCACTGCACAATCAAATTACTCGAGGCAAAAAGAGAGATCTAACTTATGAGTCTCATAGGAATTTTGTACAGAAGCAGTTACTTTTTCTAATTTTTAAGGACTAAGACTTTGTTTTGTTACTTTAGACTGCCTATAAAAGAAATATGAAGTTTTCTTTTGGTCAAATATTTTGTCCAATGAAAGCACAAAATGCATGGAAACCAAAAATATTCTTACAGCAAAACAGAAAAACACTTTCATTTAGAATTTATCAAATGAAAATGTGATGAAAATCAAACGATATCTTGAGATCTCGATTTCTTACCTTACATTTTCTTCCCTTTCCCCTGTATATATCTATATCTACATCTACAACATCCTGGGAGCGTGCAGTGGTCACTGCCTCCACCAGTACATTATCCTTTAGACTCTAGCCATTGGAGCTAGAATATTCCCACAAGCCATAACAATTGTTCAATCCCAGCTGCCAGTTTTTGAACATACCCCAAACAGTGGACTACATGTCCCTGTAAATCTAGTCCCTTTAAAATCCCACATTCAATTTCCCCTATTTTTGCAGAATTCTAGAGTACCTGGAGAATTATTAATTAGTTGGCTACAGTTAAAGCAAATTCTGGAAATAGAATTTAAAAGTCATTGCACAGCATGTTTCACGTACTAAAAACAGGTGTCATAGCTACACAGGTTAAAAAAAAAAATAAAGTGTGAAAAATCTCCCTTAACTACCCCTTCAATAAGGCATGCCAAAAAAAATAAAAGTATCACAATGTTTAGAAATTATTCAAATTGACATTCCCAGAAGTACTTTTTCTCTATGAATAGAAAAACCAGTAGAAAGCAACTGCAAACCTCACAGTTCCTCAGAAAAAAAATCACCTAGCCACATTTCATCAAAAAAGACACTACACCAAAATGCCACTATAATTCAAGGTTCAAGAAAATCATTAATCTCTCTGTTTATGAGCCTATGATGTAGCCAGTGTGTTGTGTAATGCTGATTTAAAATCTACTCATTGTCCCTTCAAACTCTGATTCTTGAGAAATATTCAGCATGATTACAAAAAGTATTTAAGTTTATAATGGCCATTATGGTAAAAAGTGGGAGAAACTATATTTCTTATCTCTCTATCATTTTTTTCAGCAGTATGAGAGAAAAGATCTATGCTTTCCAGAAGTAATCAAAGTTAGGTGAGATGAGTGGTTAATAAGAAGAAATCTGACCCATGCATATCTACCTATCCTCTTAAAATACCCACCACTTCAGTCCAGTGTGGAATGACTGAAAAATTATGAGCATCTCAACCAGAAAAAAGTAGAACATTGATCCTGCGTCCACCGTAATAGCTACAAGGGTGTACACAGCATGCAGCAAGTGAGGCTTTTCTTCATGGGCTTAAAGGGTCCTCATTAAAGAGATAATTTTTTCATATAAGTTAACATCTTGTAATGTAAACCTCTGATGACCATGCCATGCAGAATTCTGGTATCTCTCCTGTTAAAACTTCAACTTCATACATAGCTTTTGTTTGACAGGCAAAATTTAATTTTAAGACAAAATACTGGATTTTCACAATTTTAAGAAGAGAACAATCAATTCCATGATGCTTTATTTATGCTGGATAATACCTATGTACTACCAATATGCTTCAAAAAATCTGAAATTTCAACTTTTCTACAAATACCTTGACTTCATTTTTTTCTTAAATTTCATCCATCCATTGAGCAAAGAGAGGGTATTTATGAGAAATCTTTGAATGTACCATAATGTTGATACATATGTTTAAAATTTCTCTGAAATTATAAACTCTCTGAAATGATAAATTATCAAGATTCAAAATAGAGAGTAGTCTGGTTTTAGGAAATGGAATCACTGCTTTTGATTGTGCCATTGAGTTTCAGAGCAGTGTTAGTATAAATTGATAACATACCTAGTGACTGTTGCCTTTTTATGAAATTTGCAACACTTCATGAGATGAGAGAAAAATTACTGCCCAGAAGGCTACACAGAACTTATATGGCAGACACACTCTCAAGATTCAAAATAAGCAGAAATTACTTGCAAGTTTATTCCACTGGAAGTAGCTCTTTTAGTAAAGATTATTACAGATCTAATTGAGCTTCATATCTGTGACCTCCTATTCACAGTATATCAAGAACGTGGAAGCAGTCACTTTTGGAATATCTACATTTTCAGCGTGTCTTCACTAAAATAGGATAATGCTATGTTTGTAAATATGCTATTAGTTGTATTTGTAAGACATTTGTCTCAGCTAAATTTAAGAGCTAAGCATGGAGTAATCCCCAAAACACTGAAGAAATCATCTCTAAGATATGAAAACTGTTGAGGATTGTAGGCAACAAAGTAATTTCTGAATGCAAGGAGAAAACGCAGATAATCTCTGACAAACAAGGGATATTATCAGCAGACTTATTTAGTTCAGTAGCTGACACACTTGACTATGATTTGGAATAACATTTTGACTGCAAAAATTGCCACTCTCTCCCATACGAGTCAAGGTCAGAGATTTGATCTCAGTGTCATATCAGAATTTGTTACATCAGTGGGAAGGCAGACTTATAAATGCAGACACATCTAGCATTCCAGAGACTGTAGAAGCATATTTTAAAGGTTGAACATCCAGAAAAAAAGCTGAGTTTACGAACAAATAGATTCCTCTACCTTCTTCCCCATGAGTCATAAGATTATGGGTGTCACAACACCAGAAAGGAGCGTAGCTTAGAATTGGCAAGGACACCTTCAGGCAAACTGGTTCAGAACACTTAAGAACATGTCATCAAGCTGAACTATGTACAAATAACCTTTGACCTATTAATCATAGCAACTAAACACTGTCCAGAAAAGCAAAGGTTGGAAAGAGAATTTGGAAACAGTTTGCAAACGCAATGCTGGAAAGGTAGCTGCAGCCTCAACCATTCCCTAGTACGCTTTTAGTAGAGGAAAAACAAACTAGATAGTTTTAACTATATAAGCTTGTTCTAATAAAACATTTTAAAGACTAAGTATCTAAATGTCTACATTTCTCTTAGACTTGTTGGAAGGGACAAGAGTGATTCTAGAGGTGGTTCACAGCAGCTTAACACAAGGGGTGCTGAATCATCCCAGCAATTGCAAGTTTCCCTCCATTCATTATACAATGAGTTAAAGAAGTGAGTCTAGACAGATCTGCCTTTTTAACGCTGAATAAGATGAAGCCCACTCATGGAGTCCTTTACTTATCCAGCAAGAGTATATTAAACAGCCGTGATCCCCCCTTTTCCCATGGTTATGACAATTATCTCCTCCTGGAAGGCGTAGCAGCAAGAAACTGCACACCTACACCAGCTACTGAAGTGTACTTGTTTGAAAGCACTATATTCACTGTATTCTTCTGCTATACAGAGTTCTCCATTGAAATTATTCTTGATAGAATATCCCAAGGCACTGACTCTGGAAATTGAACACACAAATGAGACTTAGAAGCAAGTCTATTCCTCAACACCATTTTGCAGAATATTTGAAGTCCTGACTTATCCTTAAAAGATTTGCTAGCTTTCCTTTATTACTATAAAGAGCAAAAGTGACATTTTACCAAGCAAAAGCTGTGATTTCATTATCCCAAGAACTGGAACAGCAGTCTACTATGTCCTTGTGCAGACCTTAATCTCTGTAAGATCACAGAACTGCTAAAATTTCTGCAGTTTTTGCTGTTCTCTAAAAACAATTAAAAAAATCTGAAAACAAAAGCCAGAAAATTAAAGGAGTCCATAATATACAGACTTACATATTTTGCAACTTTTTTAATACTTGAAATAAGAAATTTGCTTTTCTAATCAGAATATAACTACTATTACTTTAAAATGCATCACTAAAAATCTATTCCAATGAGTAACAAGAGTTTTGTTTCACCTGGTAACCAGATGGCAGCTCCTTGTCTGAGGTTTGGCGTTATTTAGCTGGATTTTAGTTTTTGTTCTTAATAAGCATGGCAAATCCTGCTACTATTATTTTTTAGCATATTTAATTGCCAAGTTCATAAGAAACTGACTCACTGCTTTTCCCAAGCAGATGGTGAAAGTTGATTTTAAAACTGTAGTGAGACTTCTTTTCCAAAATGCCTGCATAGCTTTATGAAGTCTAATTGCTGTTCAGTATGCACATGGAATAACAGCTCATGAGCGTGTATGCAGTTAGAGGCCAAGTATGCAAGGTGTTGAATGTTCTAGCCTAGAACCCTGCACTGGGACAACTTTTTGTATTTAAAACTCAGCACATGTTCCACTTTCTGTTGAACTGGGGCTACACCTTCAATTCCTGGGAGGCAAAATGTTTTAATAAACACCGGTGTCCATTTTGGACTTTATGATTTACCCTTTCATTATATATCTATTATTTTATTAGTTTTAAATATGGGCACCTCACAGCTATACAAGTCAGAAAGGCATAGAATAAAAACTAATTTTTAAGTGAATTCTATTTTAAATGCCAAGCAAAACCTATGGGTGTTGCAAAACGAAGAGTGACCTAAAACAATGGTTTCAAATTGAAGAGTTTACATAAACTCATCCTGGAAAATAAGAAATATGAAAAAGAACAGTAGGTGACATAACTCAGAAATGTAGGTCCAAATATCTACCAGCCACCTCTGAAGTTCACATCTGGATCTGACCCCAAACCCTGTGCCTCACCAATCATTAATAATTGTGAAGCAATCTTCTAGAATGATTTGTGTGCAAATAACAAAAAAAAAATAAAAAGGAAAAAGCAGTAAAACCACCTCTTGCCAGTCCCTATATAGCACAGGAATACAGCTAGAGACATGAGCTGGAACAGCCTGTCTGCCCTGACATGACCCCAGTGCTCTGTCCCCAAGCAAAGGGAGTTCCTGCCATCCTACCCAGGCATGGCAGACCTCAGCAAAGGCTGCAGCAGCAGCTATAGCCCATGAACTGTGCTCTGCTGGAAAAGAATTGCCAGAAGCAAAGTGCACTCCCGACAGCCTCCCAAATCTCCCCTTACCTCGAAGGACCTGGCCCATTTATTTTATAAGAGAAAGCATTAAATGCAATTGTGTCACATAAATACAACCCTATTCACACAGAAAACATAACTAAATGTCCACTGGGTGTTAACAAATCATTCTTATTTTCAATAAGTTTGCCATATTTTTGAGACTGCCACTCCACAGCTTTTGCACCGTGCTCTGCACAGCACTAACTCCAACAGCCAATGTCCAGAGAAATAAACAAGAGCTATTACAGTGTCCAAGTAACATGAAATACTATCAACAACTAAACCATCAAATTAACAGGTCACTGATGTTAATTGGGATCTTTCAATATTGCAAAATATTAATTTGTACAGTGAAAGTCTGATTCCTTACATTGTTACACAAAGACTAGGAAAGAATAAATATAATGGATTAACGAATAATATGAGAGAATGAATAGTATGCGTTAAGCTATGAGAAGATAATGATGTACCATTAAATAGACTAGCTATTATGCTTCCTAAATTTCAATAATTAAGTTAAAAAAGAGAAAATAGGGCAAAAAGGAGTGAAAGAAATGCAACGTTGCTATTAAAAATGTGCCTAAGGACTTTATGTGTATACTCCTTCACAATTTAATCTGATGAACAAGAAGTAATAATTTTCAGCACAGCACTACTTATGAAAAAAAGTCAAGTTTTCATCTTATATAAGTTTTCATTTTATATAAGGTTTCGTATAAAACACTTTTCAGCCTCAAGATAGCTAACAAGCTACCTATTAGAGAGCCTGCATAATTTCACGGCACAAAGTAGGGCTTATCACACATTTTCCATCTAGATTGTATTGTGAAAAATTGTATCCAGTCATTGCTGGGTTTGACTGACTGGAACAAAACATGGTGGGAATAAAATGCACATTCTTTCCAAATGCAAGAAGAAAGAATGTTCTCATTAAAATGATTTGCTGATATGACTTAAAACAATTTATTTAATCTTCACCTTTTTATGTAATTATCCTTCAACTGAGAATTTTAAAAGTATAATTTAAAATAGATTTTGTAAGTATAATGAGATGCTCTCTCAGATGGGAAGACAAATTAAAAGTGCAATTCACAGTTGTAGAAGCACTGCCACCAAGGAGTTACTAATCTTCTGCACAATGCTTACAGTAGAATATACTCCAGTCTCTCTAGGGCAGAGATTATAGACTTGCAAGGGAAGTGGGTTTTAAATTATTCAGCAATGTGTATTTCCTTTTGCAGAAAAATTAGTGTGCCACATAAATAGAAAAACTGTTAATTCTTGGCCTTTTGCAATTTAACTGCCTGGTAATAGCATATGTTATTACCAGTTAGCTTCCCTAGCAGTTACAATAGCAATATTCTGTCAAACTGAAAGCTATATACAAAAATAATGCAGAAGACAGAACATACTCATGACCAATAAATGTCCAGAATGCATTAAGTCCTATAAATGTAAACAGCCGTGCATAAGCCTGTCAGGAGACCTGATGAATGCTAGATTACAGCCCCAACATTTATGTCCAGAGAACAATGCCATCTTAGCTATAGCATACCTTTACATATGAACATCCAGAGGCAATAGGATATCATAATAATTTGCCTGAAAATATTTGCAATTTTCAAAATTGTCAGGTATGGATTTCAAGAGAAGTGATATGTGGTTTCATCCACCTACTAACCACAGAACACTACAAGCCCATTATTTACCAAGTCAAACTCCAGTGACATCTGAATGGTATTATTAAACTTTCACACAAGTGGTACCTGCCCAATTTGGACGGCAGAGAAGGGCAGTGTTTCTGACATGCCAGTTCTGTCAGCATTTCAGCAGAGCAATACCAGAGGTTGGTTTCTTCTGCGTTTGAGGGAACTGCCACGAAATTTTCAGCCTACGGGATAGCTTTAAATAACCAGTTCCTAGCAGCTTCACTGAAGGTATTAATTGGACACAAAGTTAAGCAAATGCCTAAAGTTTGGCCATTATGAAAAAAAAAGGAAGAACAAATTAGAGAAAGGACTGCACTAGTTCCTTCCTAATTGCTTAGAATGGTTCTTTGTACTTGTGGCTGGCTCAAAAATGGTAACCAACAAGAAATTATAAAAAATGGAAGGCTTCACAGAGAAACAATTTTGATAGTTACATTCATAGACATTCACAGATTATTCTGAGTTGAAAGGGACCTACAAGGATCATCAAGTTCAACTTTTAAGTGAATGGCCCATATGGGGATTGAACCCATGACCTTGGTATTATTATCACCATGCTCTAAGCAACTGAGCCAACATCAAAAAAAGCAAATGTCCTTGATATTCATATGTAATTGAATTTACTGCTTCTGCTTTAGGAATGAAACATTAAAAAGTAAAAACTAGTATCAAAGAGTAAAATACCAGACTCAGCAAAAACTGAGTGAAATGCCAATATTAAAATTAGAGAAAAAATTAATCAAAGACACTACTGAAACAATTAACTGCAAAGAAATGCATACACGTTGATACTAAGCAAAAATACACCATCTCCAGTTCAAAATATGAAATCCTTACCTTCACAGCTTGAACAGGAAACAAAACCATATATTTTGCCTAGACTCCAGTTACACAGAAAGCAAAGCTGTCCATAGTGTGGCACAACATGCACATTTGTCTATTACATCAGATTTCCGATCACAGTTCTGAGAATTTGTATAACAATATTTTGGTCTCACAGGACAAATTGCATTCTCATTTTCAGTATTGTTCTTTAGGAAACACAATAACCCAATGGATGTGGACCAGTCCTATGTCTGACCAATAAATCTGAACATTTTAGTTAGTCTTGATCATTGTCTCCTGGAAGGCCCAAACCACTACATCAAAAAAACTTAGGGAACACAATCCATTATCTCCAGAAATGCAGTTGTATCTAGTCAGCCTCCTCTCCTGTCATCTGAAGGACACTCAGAGAATGGGCAGACTAGCCAGACTCTTCTTCCTTTCTCACAGCTATCAATGGAGGCAATCTGACACGTAACACTTTCTATTTCCCACAATAATGATCACAATACAAATGCTTGCAGCTCAAGGAGATCTGTCTACAGGAGCTGAAAATATAATTTGGGACACAAGCCAGACACTTCTAGAGAGAGATTTTGCTCACTTCCACATTGCTTTTCTTAAATGTTGACTTATTTATTTTTGCAAATATATTTAGCATACTGAAGAAGGATATATTTTACTCCAAAATATTAAGATTGATCTTATTCACTAAACTAACAAACATCAGTGTTTCTACTGTGTCAAAATCTATGAGGAACAAGTTGCCACCTCAAGCAAATTGTACCCACTGAGACACTCCTTCCAGGAATATACACCTGAACCTAACCCATGAAAAAAATGCACTGAAATATTCTTCCCAATTTTTAGGCTGGATTTAAAAATACATTAGGTTTCATTATCTAGAAGAGGTTCATTTGCTACTACAAACAATTCTGTTTTTTTCAAGAACAGTATTCAATTAATTCACCTTCCCTTTTACTCAAAAGCAATCTAAAGTAACACCCACATGGAAATCCGACCTGTTTCATAGTTATTATTATTTTGTTATTATTTATTATTATTTTGTTTTATGTGTCACACTGACAGATGTAGATGCATGTTTTATTTCACTTAGGTTTCAGGTATGAAATTAAGCATTTTATTTCACCAGAGTGTATGAACTGGATATTGACTCTAAAATTATTATTAGGAAAAACAATTCATAGAATCATAGAATGGTTTGGGTTGGAAGGGATCTTCAAGATCAACTAGTTCCAATCCCCCTGCCATGGGCAGGGACAAGCTTCCACTAGACCAGTTTGCTCCAAGCCCCATCCAGTCTGGCCTTGAACACTTCCAGGAAGAGGGCATCCACCACTTCTCTGGGCAACATATTCCAGAGCCTTACTTCCTAATATCCAATTTAAACCTGCTCTCTGTGAGTTTAAAGGCATTCTCCCTTGTTCTATCACTATATGTCCTTGCAAAAAGAATACATGTAGTGACAGGACAAAAAGGGGAATTCTAAATAAGATTTATGGAAGTCTCTTTCACATCATCTTCCTTATAAAACTCCTATTCAAATTATTCTATCTGCACATGGATATTTGACTTCCAATGGACAAAACTCCACACGTTTAAATATCCTTCCAGGAGAGTTTCAGAATGCCAATGCTTTGGACACATATGAGGATAAAAGAATGAAATATTTTTATTTAAATATAATTGGTTCTAAACATAATCTCGGTGATGATTCCTCTAATTAAAAAGGGACACAATTAAAACCTAACTCTGCTGAAGGAGCACTCAAAAAAAGATCATTGCCTTGCTTATTGTCTCTCTCGTATCTCTGGAACTACAATCCTGTACATTGTATGTAATGAAGCAGCAAGCCTAAATACAGCTCCATGCCACTGCAGCTGGATTGCTTCTATTACTCCAGCTAGTTCATTTAGCAGGAGATTAAGTATTTCAACATTGCAAAAAGGAGACTGAAGGCCAAGTCCCTTGGTAACTTTAAAGATAGTCCAAGCACAGAGGAAATTCCTTGCAGATAAAGTACAGCTGTCAGTCTATAAACTTTCCAGTTTTTCTATTCCATTCCTTTCCTCAAAGGGAAAAGAGGGCTGAGCCTGGATAATTACATTGTCCTTACAGGATAATTATCCAGCTTTGTCACTGTTTCACACATAATTAAGTATTAATATTACCCTATAAGTAAACAATACATACATGATATCTCTGCAAGAAATCTTATTTATGGATGCTGTTAGCTGGAGTAAAATTCTAAATTGCATGCTGATTCTGAAAGTATACTATGCTGTCAGATATTTTTGATTAAAATTAATTTGTTTGTTCTTCAGTACAATGAACCATTAAAAAACAATTTGCACAATGCTAAAAGTATTCATTATTGAAGGGATTCCTATACAGTAAACAGTGTGTCTGAAAACATGAATCATTACATAAAAGAAGATGTTGGACTCAAGACTGCTCTTTGGAAACATGTGTCTGTACTGTAAAATTGCCTGTGATGTATTAACTGCAAACTGCTCAGCACCACCCAGCCCTCACTCACTTCTCCCAGAAGGATGGATAAGGGAATCAGAAGGCTAAAAGGGAGAAAACACATGGGCTGTGATAAAGGAAGTCTAATAGGTAAAGAAAAAGCTGTGCACTCAAGCAAATCAAAACAAGAAACTAATTGATCACTTCCCATGGGCAGGCAGGTGTTCAGCCATCTCCAGGAGAGCAGAGCTCCATCACACATAACAATGACTCTGGAAGACAAACACTAAATGGACTCTAAATGTCCCCCCTTGCTCCTTCTTTCCCCCAGCTTTTATTGTTGAGCATCATGCCATATGATCTGGAATATCCCTTTAGTCAGGTGTCCTGGCTGCGTCCCCTCCCAGTTCCTCGTGCATCCCCAGCCAACTCGCTGACGGGGGAGCACCAGATGCCCAAGCCTTGATGCTGTGTAAGCACTTCTCAGCAGTAACTAAAACATCCCTGTGTTACCAACAGTGTTTCCAGCATAAATTAAAACATCTCCATACTAGCTACTATGGAGAAAAGCAACAGACACACACACACACACCAAAAAAAAAAAAAAGGTACATTTTCAAGGAACAGTGGCACCATATTAGATGTTCTTTGCATAAGTGTTGATGACTTTATGGGGAAGAGTTCAAAAATCTGTTGAGAATGAGGTGTTCCATGTTCATTTGTGAACTTTGATACAAGTCAGCTTTAGAACTGCCCAGTCTGGTCTCTGTCCTATCGTCAAAAATCACCAACACAGGACAGAGTTCAAACAGCATGTTTCCCTCACACAGCAGCGAGCACTGCAAGGACTCACCAAGTCCTATGCTGAACCAAGACCATTAAAATAATACCTATAAATGCCTTATTTTCTGTAATTTGGCTTCATCACTTTCAGAAACTATCTCTGTGTCTGCCTTCCATATCAGTTGTAGGAAAAAGCGCTTCCATTTCTTTATCTTAAACCCCTAAATAAGACAGTGCTTCTTAGTTGTAGTGCAACAAGAAAGAATGATCATTTATGATTTTGTACATATTTTCACATTTCATCACAGATGTCTGTATTTCAAAGAAGAGTCCTAATTTACACTGTCTTTTCTAACTGCACAGGTGCTTCATGCCTCTGGTTCATATTTGGCTAAATTCCCTGTACCCTTTCTGGTTCTTCTACACCTTTCTGTGATAGAATGAATTTATCCTGCATGTAGTATTCAAACAAGCTGTGCAACATGTAATTGTATTAGCTTAATGAAGTTCTGGTGTTTGTTCTCAAAGCCTTGCCTTTAAATTTTCAACGCCTTCTTCTCCTTTACAGTGTTAAGCACTGAGGTGACATTCTGTATGAAATATTTGCTGTGATTCTAATATTTCTAAGTGATAATAACAATGGTAATTTTTGGGTCATTATTCCATATGTGTAGTTCAGATCATTTCCTCTGCACGCATCACTTGGTATTTATTAACATTGCATTTCATTTTCCATTTTATTAGCCAGCAACTCAGTATTATACCATCAGAATCTCATTGCACACTGTTTTAAATACTAGGTATTACTTTGTTTTGTCTGCAAACTTTATCACTACAATGATCATCTCATTTTCTGAATAATTTATGAGTCTGTGAAATTCAAATTTATTAATATGTTGAACGGCCCAGGCTCAGCACAGACTTCTGCAGGACTTTATTTATAACTACACTCCATTACAAAAACAAATCACTGATATCTATCCAGCACTCTTTTAATAAGGTGACAATAAGGGTCTTTGTTGAAGGAATTTGTTATAATCTCTTTTAGTCCTAACAAGATTGCATCATCTGGATCATCTTTATCCCACGTTTACTGACACATTCAAAGAACTCTAGATTTTTGACTCATTACATCCCCCTAGCTTCCAAACCATACTGGTGCTTATTGCATCTATTTATGTATGTGTCCACTAATTCTACTCTTTATAATAATATCTATCAAACAGTTTAATGCAAATGTCAGATTTCTTGGTATGCAATTCTCATCCTGAGCCCCCATTTTAAACGCTGGTACCATATTTTTCACCTCCTACTCATTCAAAATTGTTGATTGCTTATTACAATTAGCAGCCCTGCAACTTTATATTTAAGTTCCTTAGAACATTTGGATGGATAAGAGCTATTAGATCATGGTGATCCGGTACTATTAATTTTATTGCCCAAAATGTCTTTTATTGACACTTTAATTTGAGACAGTTCCTCAGATTTATCATCCATAAACGATGATTCTGAAGAAGGTATTTTTCTAACCTTCTCTGCAGAGCACATAAATGTGTACAATTAAATCAGATTTTCTGCACAATGGCCTTATTATACTCAGTGACTTTGATTATATAGCTATCCTCAGCATTCTCTTGCACATTTCCTGATTCCAGTGTAGAGGTGAGGGTGCTGTTTATGTTTCCCTTAGCAAGTTGTCCCTCAAAATATTTTTGTCGTGTTTCATTACAATTTTACATTTAAACTACCACATTTATTTCCTGGTTTGACATGCATGTCTGTGAGTTCTAACAGTTTCTTTCTGTTTGCTATTTAATGTTTTCACTATTTTGAAAGTATTTTCCAATTAGTACTTAAGTTTATAGTTTATTTAAATGTATCAAGGTTACCTGCAAGCATTATTATCCTTTTTGCTGCTTCCTTTGGTTTGTTTGTTTACACTTTATCTTTTTCACAATCCACTTTTTTATCATTAAAAAGTATGCTGGAACTATTTAGATTTTTTTTTTTGTACAACATATTTGGAGGCAACTGAGATCTCTAAACATTATTGTGTTTTCTGCTCTAGTCTCTGTGTATTCATCCGGGGAATCCTCATTCACTATTTCTTTCAATACAAGAATTATGGACATTTATGTGAAATTGTAAAGTAGAAACTTAACAACAAGCAATGGGAAAGACACTTTTCATCCAGAATTTCTTCTGACTATGGAATTCACTGTTGGCATCTAGGCTAGGTGTTCAATAACACAGTATAATGCACCTTTCCCTATTAGGTAACCTCTATGAAAATTTGTGATTTATTTTAATAGATACCTTATATGACTTAATGCTCCCACCCATCCACATCATGTCTAAGTGTGTCATTTCTGCTTACTTTCTATTCCACCAATCTATGTCTCTCTCATTATTTACCTTCCATTTTACTCCAGAGATGCCTTTTCTATCAACAAAATTTAAAACTAGCCATTTTCTTTTCTAAATATGGGGTTGAGACTTCAAATGCTGGGATGGAGCTGAACATGGAAGACATAGACAGGAAGTTATACGGAATATCACTGTATTGCTGGTACTCAAGGTAAGTGCAGGATTGTTTAACAGTTACTCCAAAAGCTAGAAGCTAACATTAACTAGGAAAATGTGTTAATTTACAAGATACTAATTATGTCATACTAATTCCATGTGTACATCTTCTTATTTTAAAACAAGAACTTATTAGGAAAAAAGTTACTTTCCAAAGGAGTGTGTATGTGTGTATATATATATATATATATGTGTGTGTGTGTGTGACGTTAATTAGAACACTGCACTGCAAACAGCTTTTCTCTTATCAGATAAATTCTTATTTTTTTTAGGCCATTCAATGACAGCTGGTTTTACTTTTCTCTAGGAATTTATACAAATTGAACACAATGTTGTTCATTTCATATAACTCTTTACCAACACTAAAATAGACTTCTGTGTACTAGAAAAAAATCATCTGTGTATCTCTTCCTAATCCAAGTTTTGCAATATTAATTTATGTTGAATCTTCTAATTGAATGGAAATCTCAAATGCAAATTGCAAGTGCAATGGTGAACTGGTCAATCTGAAACTAATCATATACAACACTAAAGTGGTGGGCAAATATAATGGAAGTGTAGATGACTTAGGGATGTCGTTTAGTGGTGGACTTGGTAATGCTGGGTTAATCATTGGACTTGATGGTCTTAGAGATCTATTCCAACCTAAACAATTCTATAATTTCAAACTGTCATACAAAAGTTGAGTAAAATATAAAATTATATATGCACTTCATTGGCTTTTGGTTCCTCTTATGTGATGTGCTATTGTGATGTTCTACTTGCACAGACATATAGACAGGCAGACAGAAAGACCTATACCCTTTTTCCAGTCCAGAAATTCTAGTCCACTCTTAGTTGACAAGTGAACATGGAATCACAAGAAAATACTACACCTTGTTTCCCTCCACAGGAACAAGACATAAAAAGAGAAGCAGCATGTATGTCAAATCAAAGGTTCATATAACTCAATATCCTATCTCTGGCAACAGTGAATAATGATACCTAAGGAGCAGTATAAAATAAAACACATAATGGTAATGCCATTATAAACATTCCTTTGCCCATAGAAAACTACAGCACAGAGTTGGTCTAATGCCTCTTTTTTGGGATGAAGCACACTGGCATAGAAAGTCACTATTCATTTAAAGAAGTCATTATACACCTTTCATGAGTCACCTCTTTTTTATCTTTTCTAATTCTACTATATTGTTTACAGGATTAGAATGCTAGAAGTGTAGCAGTTCTCAAGGATGAAAGCAGACCAGAGATTTGTACAATGCCATGATGCTATTTGCTTAGTTCTCTACTCCTTTCCCGCAATTCTTTTCATTTCATGTGGCATTTTTATGCACTGTTGAATCATTGGCCACTACTAAGCACTGAGCTGACTTAATCATAGAATGATCTATTATAATTCCAAGATTTCTACCTAGAGAGGAAATAACCATTCAGAGCCCATCATTATGTATGCAAAGTTAGCTTTTTCTCCCAATGTTCATCACTATCAACACTGAATTTCATCTGGCACTTTATCACACCATCTCCCCGGATTGTGAAATATTTTGCAACTCTTGTCAGTTAATTTCCACTTCACTACACCTCCCTATTCACCTCTTTTTCCAGATCATTTATGAACATCTTGAACAGACAGGTTTAGCACAGATTATTCTGGACTCCACAAACTATCTTTTACTACGGGATTTTTTTTTTTCCCTAACATTTAATTAGTCTAAGAGAAGACCTTCCCTCATATCTTGTTGCAGCTTGTCACTAGCTTTGATGTACAATCTTCCAAGAAACCTCTCTTCAGAATGCAAGTGATAAATAATTTACAAATATCTTCAGTTATTTTGATGAAAGCAAATTTGTTTGTAAATTAGAATTTAATTTTCTGATTTTTCACCAAATTAGTTTTCCATAAAATACATATGTTGATGGTAATTTTCAGTTCTATTTTCTTTTTATTTGCTGCCTCTGAATGAGCTTCTGTTACAGTTTTGTGCATTGTAGCACAATGGTCTTCATTTGGCCAGGAGCTTAACTTGAAGTATATAAGTGGTTCTACTCAATTAAGAACTTCAAAAAGTATTTCACAAGAATGAGTCTTTTTATGAATTAGGACAAGCAGTGAGGTAATTAAAATCAAAACATGAGGTTTGCTTAAATGACAGTGGATGCAAGTTCTCACTGCTTTCAGTTTCTGCATATTGAATAACCACAGTCTATACATCATTATTTATAAATCATTGACTACTGAGATGCTAGATGATAGTTCAGAAGACCTTTTAAACTTTACCAAAGACATCTCATGGTCAGCTCCCAGGACATCTAGAAGGACCAAACTAAGACCAAAGAACACAGAACAGTTTACAAGTTTCATCTTTAGCTCAGTTAGTTAAGTTCTAAAACCAGCAATGCTCATGATACAGGCCTCTGTAACAGGAAACATACCAGGATTTCTTTTACCTGCATACTGCTTTGAGTTACAGGTTACTGAAGAAAGTGCCAAGTCATCAGACACTCACAGGATTCCAATACCGGCAGAAATCCAAATAATCAAAAGGTATCACTAAGAAAGCAAGGCTTTCACTAAGAAAGCAATTCTTCATTACACGAGAATCCAAAAGGATGCTGGAAGTGTAAAAGGATGATGTATGCATATAGCACAGCAACTCAGGGAAAGAGCCACAGACAGCAATTACTCCCCTCTGGACTCATCCCATTATAACCCTGGCTTTTCATGCATGGTGGATGCTGCTAGAAGTCAAGCCTGCTTAAGTTCAAACTTACCTATTATCTGCTAAAAATGGCAATTATTCTACAGAGGAAACCTGTCATGAACTGTTATTGGTTCAGGGGTTACTTAGCTGTTCATTAATCTTGGGAAACATATCACGTATAGGTCTCTTTCTTCCATATCCCACAATGACATGGCTATTTCTTGCTTTACAAACTTATAGCTAACTCTCCATAATGAGAATAACACTCATCCAAAACACTATTTACTACCTATCTCAGGACCTCAGTTTCTCAAAGTAGTGACACTCTTTTTATTTCTTCCTATTCAAAATGAGGTGAAGTAAACCTTAATAACAAATAAATTGTTTCTGAAATGCAAGAAAATGTACCATTAGTAATCTGCTAAAAAATGTTGAAGCAAAGGTCAACATTAGTTTCTATGACTAACCTTCAGGCTGTTTAATGTTGATCTTACTTTAATTCAGTGCAATTTTTATATGTATATGCTGGCACTATATGAACATGGATACCACAACACTAAAGGATTTATACCAAGAGATTTAGGCGAACTTTCTATGACCATTATTCCTCCAGAGTTTTTCAAACTTGTTTAGTTTTTCCATTTTGTACTAGACAGATGATTTTGTGGTTTTATATTTACCACTTCAAGATTGCCAAGCAGATACCAAACATGGATGATTTGTGAATGTTATACTTCTTTGTGCTTTTACTTTTCAGATAAGCATCTGAAGAAGGCTGGAAATTGAGCTACATTTTATTAGCAAGGTATAAATATGATTTGTAAAACCGGACAGAGATTTCTCTGTTTCAGTCACTGAAGCATCACAAAGGAAAGATGAATTGAAAGTACAGCTTTATGTCTCTTCTTGATCACAGCCTTTATAGTCCTAATCAATAAACAAATTGAGTTCAGTCAGCTTCCTCTCTTGCACTCTTCATGATGAAGCAAGTATCAAACTTCAGCAATTGCTACAAAACAGTTCCTTTCCAGTAAACTTAGGAGTTTTAGCAATAGAAATTATTCTGTAGTGCTTGAACCACTACAGGGCAAACTAACCTTGTCACTCAGTCCAGAACAGATAGTATTTCCAACTACAAAGGGGAGCTAGAAGAACTATTCTGTTTAATGACATCAGTGTCTAAGCTTTCCTAGGAATGTGCTTTGTTTGCTGCTTTTAGACTACAGGGATTAGATACACATTGTCCAAAATATAAATCAAATCCCTCAAATCACCAATTACCTTAATTGCTCAGTTTTCTCAATATAAAAATGAAACATGCACTTTAGGGTACTTTAGTTCAGAAATAAAGGTAACAATTCACATGAGCACCATTCAAAATCATGTAGACTGTGTAAACTGAGAGTGTACACTCAAAAAAAAAAATGAATGAGAGAAATATTTTTAATTACATGGAAAAGAACAGAGAGGAGATTTGCTTACTGTTTCTTCTGTTTTTTACAAGAACTGCAGCAAAGTAAGCCAGAACTCCAGACATGGCATCTGACCATGGCACCAGTATCTGTCCAGTTTTAAGAGAAGAACCAAGTAAGGAATGAAACGAGGACAACTCCTCAAATACCCAAAGAAACAAGGCTAGACTACACTGAAGCACAGAGAGGAAAAGATGAGGGGACAGGGTCTCAGGGATGAAGAAGCAAAAGGAGGTAATGCAGCAATGAAAAACCAAAAAGTTTTGTCATAGATTGAAGGAAACTGTATGACTACAGTTCAGTCTTCTGCTTTGTATCAGCACTGCTTCCAGGTCTTGCACTGCTGAATGCAGGGAACTTCCCAAACTCTAATGAGTAACCTGTGCAGAGCCCTCCAAGCAACACCCATCAGCATCAGCAACCGTCCAACTTAAATGCATTTTGGGAGTTCAGTTTTGCCAGGAGCAGTCAAGCAAAGAGACTATGGCATCTCCTCACTGTTAGCTGAAAGTCTTCAGCCCTGTAAACCCTATTCCATCTCTGAGTGTCCAACTGTTAGTTTCAAAGTTTTTAGTAGATATTTGTTGTTTAAGTTGCAGCTCTCTTGTATTTTTTTCTTCCTATTCTAATGCAGCACATTTTCATAGGTTTCTCAGGCAATAAAATATTTTTGTTTTTACTTTTGACTTACATTTGAATTTAAATAATAATAATCTAATAAAACTTACATAAGATCCATAAAAAGTGCCATAAAAAAGGCAAGAAGGAAAATGCAATCCCATATTAAAACTTTCCATTTAAAAACATTTGAATCTCCCTTTTTTCATTTAATATTCATGATAAAAGTAAGAGAAATTATGCAAAACATTCTAAAAATAAACAAAGTTTTAAGTGACAACATGAGCTCTTATGCCAAATTGTCAACATGTTGTGATCATCTTTGGTTCTTTCTAAAGTCCAGCAAAGGGAAAAGAGAACACTGAATAGAGCAAAGTGTCAACTATGCCATTTCCCATTCTATCATCGTGATCTAACTTAGAGATTTCAGTGAAAACTGAACAATTTCACAGAATCATAGAATCTTTTAGGTTAGAAAAGACCTTTAAGATCATCAAGTCCAATGCACTTGATGACTAATGAATTATTGAGTAACATTTAATAAGTGGTAAGATTCAATCAGAATAGATGTAAGTGGGTTAAAAAACTACATAGATATAATTAGTCCTTCTAAAATAGAAAGGTAATATGGTAATTCTTACTTGCAGATCAGTATAGTCAAATGTCTAAAAGGACTAAGAGACTTGCTTTCCTGGAAAAGCATTTAAAAGTTCATATGAAAAGCACGATTAAAATTCTATATTTAAATACGTTTCCATCATACAGATAGTGATTTAGGGAAAAGATTCTTTAGGCTTTAAATAATCACATTGTGCATAACAGCAGAGGAAGAAACACTTTATAAATCCCCCCTTATGTAGAACAAAAAAATTTATTTTGAGCATTCCTTACGAATTTTGTGGCTTAGCTCTGCCCTAAAGCACACACTAATACTTGACGCAGGTTTGTATCTATCAATTCATGGAATACATTCTTCAGTTGATTTCAAGATCTAATTTTAAAAGTAATAATGATTTTCATAGCTATTTTTGTTGTAACCCTGCAGACTTAATTTTATTTATGATCTAGTGTTGACTGTATTAATACTGGAAATAAGAGTGATAGGTAATACAAAGAAAAAAAATTCAAGATTCAGCTTTGTAGCACATTGCTATCATGTTTAGGTGACATCAAGGAATGGCATCTAGTGATTATGTAAGACAATTACGTCTATGTATGTATATTGCAAGTATATAAAGCACTCCCGAACTAATTCATTAATTTTTAAAAATTTGAACTATAAATTAAATAAATTTTACTCTTTTTTTATGAACTTATTCTTTTCAAAATAATAATACAAAATATGTCTGATGAGATATCCTTGGAGACTGCAATTTTGCATCAGTATCTCACTGGCCACTTGAAAATCTTAGAAAGTCTCCAAATACTATTTCTCAAAGTGCAGTAAGGTTTTCTCTGCACTGCCAGATATTTTGCAGCAAACATCAGACAGCCTTTATTCCAGGAAATATTGTTCAGCAAACTCAGTCAAGAGGCAGCACCATTTCCCTTACAGTCTCCAAAGTGCACAGTTGCTCAGGATGCAGGTAACAGATAAATTCTCTTCCTCAATCTAACTGTGTCACTGTGTAACAAGCCCCTCATTAGTACAGTGAAGTCTCCCAGAATGGAAGCAATAATCCCCCAAGCAAAGAACTGAATTCCTTAGCTCCATTAACAAACTCCAATATTTAGGGCAGAAACAACAAGAAATATGAATTTTATCAGCACCTACTATAATTCTGCAATCCCACATTCTCAAATCTACAAATTCCTGAGCCACTGCTGAGTACTGGGTTCTCTATCAGCCTGCATATATCTGTCCCCGGAGCTTAAATGCTCTATCTACCTATATTTTAACTGCTGCCTATCCACAGTAGCAATTTTGTTTAGTGTTAGCACATACTACTGCTAAGTTTAAGAGCACTCATAGTAGTATCTGGATTCATGCTGAGCTCCATAAATCTCAGAGTAATCTTTCTTACTCTCAAATTTGGAAGCCACTGCTAATCATTCCAGATCTAGACTGTTTTTGTCAATCAGCAGCTAATGCTTGCTTCCAGACAGGTATGTTGTCTTGAATAAAATGCATCCAACAGACAGTCTTACAGTTGTTCTGTGTGCTCCTCTTTCACAAGCTGCCCATGCTCTCCATTACTCTCCTGCTCCTTCACCCCCTACAAGCAGCTGCCAAAACTAATGGAAAAGCTGTTTGATAGTGGCAGTAGATGCTGTACTTAAGCTATCTGCAGGTAAACAGCAAATACATCACACAGGTAGTTCCATAGTTACAATAGTCATTTGATCATGCTGACCAGATAAAAGTTGAAAGAAAGCAATAATTGCTAGCAAAAATACATGCTTGGAATAGAAAGAAGTTGAGCTAAGTTGTGTAATTTAGCCCCAAATTGCAGAATTCCTATTGATTTTTGCAGATGTCCAGTTTTGCTAAACCTCTGCCATAACAGGGCATCCAGAAGCAGAGTAAAGAGACTGAAATCTCTTATCTTGTTTTCAGTACACAAATTTATGTAATTATGGAAATTGCATCACCAATTATGAATAATCTATAGAATGAAAATTGTTCCCCTAAAAGCCCTGTACAATATCCAGTGAATTCATTTAGGAAAACAAATTATTCTAAGTCATAAGTCATTTGCCAAATAAATTATTCACTGTGAATTGTTCACCCCCTAGTAATCAAGGGCTAATCTGCTGTTCCTCCAAAGACCGTCACTGGAAGAATGCAAATTAATCTGGAAATTGTAATAACCATTGATCCATCTCTCTGGCATATATAACAATGCAACTTGATACTATTTCCTATTTCTTTATAAAGGTTATATTAATTTATTTGCTGAAGATCAAATCTAGAAAGCAGAAATACCCAAAAGAAAATAAAAAGCAGAAAAAGGAAAAAGTTCTTGCAACAAACAGTAATATTCTGCCTAAGAATTCATTCTAAACAGTTTATGCTCTTACACACCTGTTGTGGTATTATAATCCTCTTTGCTCTCTCAGTTATTCACTCAGATCACTTACACACTTACACAGCTTAAATTCTCTAGGTACTATACTGAACAAGTATTCTTTCTCAAGATTTTCAGTGGAGGAATTTCATATGTTTGGTTTAATTTCACTTTCACTTGAAGAGATAATTTGGGAAGCTGCTGCAAGACAAGCAAAAACAAGTGTCTGAAGGCAGTTGTTCCATGCCTCTCCGAGGATAAAGATCCCTAAGGCAACTTGTTAAAATTATGATGAATATTTCTCATGAAATCAAGCCAGAAATAAAGTAGCGTAAATGATTTAAGTATGCACAGTTAGGTAGTAACCTTGCACTGAAGCTGGGGTTTGGATTAGTAGACTTCTTTTCGTGCTTATTCTCTATGATTCTGTACTTAACTTGTGGGTCTAGAGAGTTCTACCCTAGCTGTAATATATTTGTCATTTCTCATCTCTCTTCACTGCTATAGTGTCCTCACCTTCTTTATGTTCCTTACTTTTATGTGAAATACATTTGTCTTCCAACATATCCTCCAGTTTACTCCACTTGGTGATTCCTAACTTTCTGCATTTCTATTTGTCCCTTCCTATCTCCCAGATTGCACCTCCTTCTCACAGGTTCCTATTTTGCTTTCCCTTCTACTAGCAGAGTACTAGTAATTCCCTAGAAGGGCTAGCCTCTGGTCAAACCCCTTCCCACTGCACACCAGGACATCATCTCGCAAATCCTCTGAAGGCCGTGGGCACAGACATGCTCTTTGCAGAGCAGTTCATGGACTCCTGATTCATGTGCCTTCACTGGTGAAAGGAAGACCCTGGAACAAGAGCTCCAGGTCACCATTCCTTTTCTAGATCCTCTTGCTGATACTCTGGTTGCATAGAACTTCTCATGTCTTCCACTTACGTTCTCCCTGAGGCCCCACAGACTCATTGCACCACCTTGCCCTCCTGGTTTTGGCATGATGGGCATCAACACTACCAGAAGGAAAAAAAATAATGGCAAGGATCTTTCAGCAGCTCATCTCTCTGAACAAATCACCACCAAAAGTTTCTGAAAGCAATGGGTTCTCTCAGATATGCTCTGCTCCATGCTTTTTTCCTGAGCCTACTAAATCTGGTTTTGAACCCTTGACCCTCAAAACCTGTCTTTATTTTTTTCCCTTGGTTGTTACCCACCATCAGGTGCCTATTTGTTTTAAGCTTGCTCAAGAGATGATCAAGGAACATTAACTCAGGAAGGGTCAAGCAGTTTGGGAAGGCCATCTCTCTTGACATCATATGCCTCAAGCTCCACCCTTATTTTATGTACCCAGTGGATTCACTGGGGTAGCCACATGTACTGCATGTACTACATGTACTTTTCCCGTACTGCAACAAATCCCAGTGTACCTTCCTAGCACACAAATATATTCATGATTTCAACTGCTTTCCTTTTCCATTGAGAGGAAAATAAAGGCCAAATTCTCAAATCTTTTGCAACTTAAAAATGTCAACAGAAGACATACTTTACCAAGATATTTCATTTTTAAAATTCTCATTCCATTGCTGATATAAAAAGAAATACATGTTTCAAAACAATTTTTTCAACTATTAAGAAAAACTAAAATCTTAATTTGGAAAATGGCAAAGTGGGTTGTTTCCACAAATTTAAAACTTTTTCAAAACTATTTTAAACCAGGAAATTAATCAAAAAGGATCTCCCACAAGCAGTTTAAATTCAGTCCAGTCAATATTTCCCAACTGAAAATGGTTTAATCAAAAATTACTCTGATCTAATTTATCTTGTACATTATTGATGATGTTTTGATATGTAGTTCTTAAGTAATTTTTTCAATGTGCTTGTTCCAAAAACTTGGTATTAAAAACTTTATACGAAAAATTCATTAGAGTACAATGGGGCTCTTATATTAGGTTTCTAATTGCATAATTTCACCAAGACCAGGTGATGTTCAAATACTCCAAAATTTTCAAACCTTACCTCTAACACTATATACAGCAAGCTCTACACTTAAAAAATCCTGAGAAACAGGAAGAGTCATTCTTTATTACAGTTCACATCCTGAGTTGGTGAAAGCTTAACTGGTTAACACTAGTGCTTTGGAGAACTGAAACATAAATTAAAGCTTAGCTTTGTAAACTCTGCTTTTCTAAAAATCAGGTCCTACAAAGGGATCAACTCCAAATACAGACAATTCAGGAAGATAGAACCATCCAATGTCAGCCTTTTAGACTGTAAAATCTTGTAGAGTCTGGACAGAATACATAAATTGTGTGTGTGTAAACACATGTCTATAAAATCGCAATAAGTAACAGCATAAAATCTTTCTGACTAAGCAAGCAGCAATTCCAACAAACCACTTCAGTGCTGAAATTTCATTTTAAGAAAAATAACATTTTTGCTGAGATAAGGCACCTTGTTGCTGGTTTATATAATGAATCCTAGGTTTTCTCAAGATAAAGGAACAGACTTGTTTGTTTTTAATTGAAGAGGGAGATTAAAAATTCACATACATAGATATCTACAAAACTATACAACTTTTCATATAAATAAAATTTACTTAAAGAAAAAATGGTATGCAGAGCCACTTGCACTTAACATTATGTGCATTGACAAAACCTTTTTTGAATTAAGTTAATTTCAAACGTATGAAAGCAATCTGAAGGAAACAGTTACAGTTCATAGCTAGATATTGCTGGTTGTTTATGAGTTAATTATAACTCTGATTTTTATCTCTGCTCTGTATGTTGATTGTTAAAATTAGAGACTTCTATCTATAGCCTAGACATCTGGAACATGAGCAAATAAACTCCATATCCCCCAGTGCGAATCCATGTGATGGCATAACCTGTTTCCTAGGATTGTTGAAAAATGTTGCTAAATTAAAAGCCCTCAAAATAAATCTAACCTATTACTCTGTTTTCTGAATTTCAGGACTGCAATCTACATCTGATGAGCTCTTCTTTTATCAAAACCAAAAGGCTTCTGAGCAGAGAAATTTTATGTCATGAAAAATAAAGCCACCTCCTTTCCAAGCCTCTTGTTTTTTCGTCCTGACATTTAGGAATAGCAGCTGAGTTTTCACAAGGATACAGCTGCCAAAGCCTTGTACTTACATTTCTCTGCAGAAAGAGCTGCAGTTCTCCATAGAGTTAATAACATCTGTGATGCAGCTGCAAGGATCTCCTCGAGTGCCTTGCTGATTTCTTTAAGTAGCAGAAAACAGTGCCCACCATGCTATATTGTTTTCCTTCTTTTATGACAGTGATAAGCGAGGCCTTGCAGCAGGAGGACCATTCATTCTGCACTATTAGAGATAGTTGGTATTTGATGCCTAATCTTCCATGATCCATAAGCATTAAAGGAACTGCTAAGTATTTGATCAGGTAAAAGGTATATATTTGAGCCACAGGCATGCAAAAGAACACGTTGGAGGACAAAAATATTTCATATAGTGAATAGAATGCAGCACAGTCAGGTAATAAAATAACAGAACAAAGGCATAGTCTGACTTGGAGGCACATCCTTGCCCAGAAAACCCACCACGTTCCTTGTGGCAAAGCCAAAGAGACGGTCAGTCCCAGGAATAAGAACAGCTTCTCCCAGACAGGCTGCTTGACCCAAGGGTTGCAACACTAATACAAGATACAAGTTAAAAAAATCATGTCATGTTTTATATTAGTCCATTAGTGTCTGGTTTCCTCTGGATTGTCAATAATCCTCAGAGAAATAGACTTTCACAAAAGCAGGCACAGGGTTAATCCCTCAGGAATGCATTGGTCTGACAGACTAGCAGAATAGGACAAGCCAGAGGCAATAGCAATACTGTGTGAAAGCCGTATCTGGTGGTGTATATCTGGGATATACAAGCAAAGTTTCTTTCTTCATTTTCCTTTGTTCACTTCTTTTCCACCAGCAAAGGAAAAGTTATTTTAGTCAGGAGAGGGTATCAGGAGAGAGGAGTTCTCTAATGCAGCTCCCTGCTCAAAGCAGGGTCGCTTCTCAGCTCAGACCATGTTCCTCAAGGTTTTATCCTGTTGGGTCTTGTAAACCCCCAAGGGCGGAGAGCACAGTTGTCCTGGACAGTCTTATGCAATGTAAAAGGTTTCTCTTATGTCCAGTCTAAACCTCTCCTCTTTTGGCTTATGCTCATTATCTCTCAAAGACCCTGTGTCCATCTCCTCATTAACCACCACTTAGGTACCAGTAAGCTGTTGTTAGGTCCCCGCAAAAGACTCCTTTCTGCTAGGTGGTGAACAAGTCTCAGTCCCTCAGACTCTTCTTGTAGGGTAAATGCTCAAATCTTAAATGTCTTGAAGGCCCTCTGCTGAACACACTCCAGTTTGTGTCTTTCTTTTGGGGAACCAAAACTGAGTACAGTGAGACAAGATCTAATTAATGAGTGTTGAATAAGGGAGGATGAAACCTTTTTTCAAGCTACCACTCATGCCTCTGTTTTTGCAGCCCAGGAGGCCACCGCACATGCTCAGCTGCCCACCAGCACCCCAGTGAGCTGCTCCCCAGCCAGGACCACCCCCACCAGCCAGGACTGCTTCCCCGGGGCAACGTTGGGCATTTCTTCTCCTTGAACAAATATGAGTCCAAAAGCTTTACTCAAATGGATACCTTTGACCACTAGAGAGTGGAGGAACTGAACCTCTTACAATAGCTGTCTGCCCAATAAAATCATTGATTGTCAGCAGAGCCAGAGCAGTGGGAGCAGCTGCTGTGGCTGTCGGACTGTGACTGGCCCTGCTGCAGCCATAGCAGCCGTAGCCACAGAACCAGGTCCAATCTCCAGCCCTACCCCTTCTAGTCTGGGAAACCAAAGACAAGTCCAGACAGCAATTCAAAGACTTGCTTAAGGATAGCAAATGAAGTGACAGTGGCAGTTTCAATAAGCAGAGTCCAATGAGCTACTCAGGGAAAAAAACAATCATCTTGTTAGCCCTTAATCTGACAAAAGCAGCACAGAGCCCATCCTGAAAGCTGAACATGATTAACAGTTATTCTAAGGTACCTCTGTGTAATCAGAAAATGCCCTGACAACAATTCCAGGAGCAGATTAGGGTCTTTTCTCTGCCTGCAAAAGAGATAAGTCTGCCTTCAATAAGCTCTGTGAGGGAAACGCCTGTTTTGCAAACAGGCAAGGGCTGGCCCTGCTCATACTCTACTCTGGCTCTGCAGCCAGAAGCTGTGGTTGGAGATTTCCTAGTGACAAATCCCCTAATTTGCCCTATGAAAAAATGGGACATGTTGGTTCACACCTGGTGTTACACCCTTCACGTGCACCCACAGAGAATAGTTTGTGTCTGCTTACCAAGCAGCAGACAGGCAGTGGATCCCTCCTGCTTTTGCGTAGCCACAGGACCGCAGCCCTGCCTCTTCATTTACTGCACTGCTTCCTCGTAGAGCATTCCATTGCAACCCAGATCATGGACACATCAAGGACACAGCCCTATAAGGAGGCACTTGCAAATGGGTGGCATAAGCATAAGGAGGTGGTAGCAGCACTGAGCCCAAGGAGCTGCTTCTCACCTCTGCAAACTAGTGCCCTGGGAAACTCACCCAGTCCAGCTGCCTCTGAAATACAGTTTACAGGAGCCCCTGTACAGCTGCCTGGTCAAGTTTATTTTGTTACTGCAGCAACCATTTTCTCTGGCTCCACTTGGCCCTGTCATCTCCTCCCTTGGCTCTAAAAAGAGATTTTTTGGTAGGGAAGGGTGGGAGGAGAAAAGCTTCTATAGAAAAGGAAATCTGTGGGGGAAAATATATTTAGATATGTAAAAACTGTACAGATGAAAAGATCCTAAGACCATTTTTAAATGAACAATCACTTGAGCATTCAACAATGAACCTGGAAGAAACCAGGAAGGAAAAAAGAACCAAGGGCAACATAAACGACAGCATATTTCCCTTTG
This sequence comes from Sclerurus mexicanus, assembly GCA_013396755.1. Taxonomy (NCBI): domain Eukaryota; kingdom Metazoa; phylum Chordata; class Aves; order Passeriformes; family Furnariidae; genus Sclerurus; species Sclerurus mexicanus. The sequence goes on from VWZF01006637.1 coordinate 815,740, forward strand.
AGGTTTTTTTCTCCAAAAGACAATGCCATTTACTTTATCACTGCACTACTCCAAGAGAATTAGTTTCTTTTCTTTCTATATATTGCTTAGCCAGCTGACAAAGTAGTAACAGATTTCAGTAGCAAAATTTTGCATATGTGTAAAGCTTTACTCACTAAAGATTGAAATAACACTGCATAACTCCCTACAACTTCAGCAATCACTTACTGTCTTTTATTTAATGATACCAACAAACCAGCCATTGTTAAAAGTTGGCTTTCATAAAAATAAGGCAATTTCTGGCTTGGCAAATCAAAAAGATATAGAAAAAAAAACACAAATGAGGTAATAAACAATTACTGTCAAAGAACCAATTATCAGTTTAGTAGTTTACATAATAAAAAGAGATGGTGATGCAAATATAGTGTAGCTGCATCTGCAAGATGTGATTTAATTGGTAGAATGAATCAACTAGAGAAATTACTTTAAAAATCCAGGATTTTGCACGTTTAGAGAGAACGTCTCCTTTCTCATTTAATAGGAAATATTGTCACTATTCTGCTCCTATTCTACAGGCAAAATGTCACTGATGTCTCCTGAAAGTCTGTCGAGTCCCAAATATGTCACCCATTCACCTTGCAGAGCACTAAGGTTTTTGCCTATCCTACCACTGCACACATCCAGGAAGAGTCTGGCTCTGTCTTTTCTATAGCTAGGCAGCAATTACCCTTTCTCACAGAGGGCTTGAGTCAGATTCAATTTCACCCTCCCCAAGCTAGTTCACCTATAACAAATTCAGAAAAAGTTTTAGTATTCCTCCGACTAAGTTATGAACTAGCTGGCACAGGATGCATGCAAATACTTCAGTGGGCCAGGTACTATTCTTGTATTTAATATCACTCTTGGCCAATTTGGAGTAGAACTTCCCCCATATTTCAGCACAGAATTGCTTCTATCCAGTGAACCTTCTATTTTGCATCAGTCTGTAATGCAACAAATACAAAAATACAAATGTGATCCATGCATGCAACTTTTCACTGTTTATTCACTGAAATCAGGCACATGATAATCAACCTTGTGAGATGACTGTGACTGAGATTGCTGGCCTCCAAGTCCTTGAGGAATAACAGTGATCTATCTATACCATAGAAATTCTCATCCTGAAACTTTTCTATGGCTTTTTGAAATTAGTGTCAGAGTTTGTCTAGTCTTGAATGTTTTTCATTACTGATTAAATGAGTATTTGGCATGGGGACAGGAACATCTGACTGTCAAAGATATCTTGACAAAGTTTCTTAACAAAGAAGATTGCTCACCAGGGAGATGAGCACAGTTTTAATGTCTACTTAATCCTTGTCTCTTTATTGAAACCTGAAAACCATAATTAGTGCAAAACAAGATGGTAATTTTGTGATTTGGACACCTGTCCACTACAAATTTAAGCCTGTCATTTCACACAGACCAGACAAAAGCTCTCAGGTGATAACTCCAGTCAGAGAGTGCCAATTCAACCTGGGACACAAATCAATGCCCTAGAGGTGAAACACTTCAAATCTTGTTACTGTGTTACTAAGCAATCCATTCTGCCACCTTAAGGATGCTTGGGAGTTGTAAAAACCAAGGCAGTAACACAACCTGGACTGAGGAACACATTTTCACACATCCTTTAGTATCCCATACTGGTCAGCTTGTTAAGATTTTCTGCACGTATCAAAAGAGAAGTAAATATTTGGCCATCCAACTGCAAAAAGAGTTCACAAAAACTAATGGCAGCTATAAAAATCTCATCACTTTATTTAAACTGAGTCTATTCTTACCATGAGCTTTGGAATGTGACAGCTATATGTGCTGTACACAGGATAAAAAATGCACAGTAGCATAACTGCAGCTCCAAGAAATGTCACAAGACTTTTGTTGGGTTTGGTTTCTTTTGCTGTTTGGTTGGGGGGGGGGGGTTGTTTTTTTGTTTTGGTTTGGTTTTTTTGCAGAACACTGCATGTGCAGAAACAACCAATTCATTAATTTATCTGGAATAAATCAAATTGTTTTAAACAATTATCTGCTTCATTTTGCAATTTTTTTAAGACTATTTCACTTCATCTAGGATGAACCATCTAGGGTTTTGTACATTTAAAACATTCAAAATCAAAGTATTTCCTTTTGATTCAAAACACATAGTTTCTAATTTTTAGTTAAAAACCACAATATTTTGATTTGTGATTCTTCCAGCACATTTTATATTTTCAGTAGCCCTGGACAACCAATCTTGTGCTAAGTACTCCTCATTCTCTCTATAGTCCAAATTACCAACCACCTACCTCATTACTTGTTTGTTAAAGACCTTCTGCTTTGACAAGCTCAAAGAACCACAGTCATCCAGTCAAAGGTAAGGAACACCCAGTAATTTGTATGCCTTGTAAAATAAATTAAAGCTACTCTTTATATTATGTGTATAGCATTTGAAAATATTATTACTTGTTAATAATGATAAAAAAGAATGATTAAATATTGAAAATCATTCCAGAACCAGAATTTCATATTAAATTGAATGTGTGACAGAAATTAGCTCTATTCTAGTACACAGCAAGGTTCTTTTGTTCATCAATATAAATAATACTAACAGTTTGCCTTTAAGATATCTTGAATTTTCAGACCTCAGCTGTAGCAAGTCACCAGTGTGCTGTTGACAGGAGTGGTCACGTAAGAGCTCAGAATTAGCTAACAGCCTTTCCAGCTTTTTCCTCTCTGGTTCCTCAGGTCACGTCAAAAGCAAATTGTTCTGCAGACTCATGGAAAGAGCAGCCAGGGCACCTCATGCTCTGCCTTTCTGGCTTTTCTCCCTTTCACCCCAGAACCCCCAACAAGCTCAGCTGTTTTCCACATGTGATGGTGTGACCGGGATTGCAGAAGCTGCACTTTTCAATTTTGTTCCACAACTCTTAATAGTGCTTGGAGAGATATCAGCATTCCCAAACCAGTTAACCAACATTTACTTATAAATAAATAAATATATATATAAATTATATATAAATAACGCCCTTGAATATTTAGAAGATATTTATTAGGATAATGTTCTAGAAGAAATTAAGATAGATAGGAAATTATAAGTTTTAGTATAAATTGCTAAAATTTTGAAAGGAACAGAGAAGGATGAAGTCCCAGAGAAAAAATAAGTGAATTTCAATGGTATCTGTGTGTGCTAGAGAAGGTGAGAGTACTGTTATCACATTACCATTAAATTATCATTATGGAAATACATTTTTAATGACAACTGGTATTTCATTGATCAAGTGTGATATAAACATTCTTAAAAACAAAGTGTAGGCACAACAAAAGTAAATTAAAAAACTGCCCAAGTTTTCAGATATGAAACTCAGATCTGAACTCTCACTTCACAAACCAGGCACTTTCCACACTTATGTTTTTCACATTATTACCACTCAAATTTTTTAAAAAAAATAAAGTTAGAGTATCTTGGAATTTTTTTACCCAATACTTCATTTTGACAGCCATCCATTTAAACCCAGTATTAAGCAGAAGAGAAAGACATGGATTAAGGAAGAGCTACAGGAAAATAATATTGTTAGATAACTATGCTTCTGAAAAAATTTCATCCCTAATGTTAACTTTTCTACCTCGTACATACTCATTTTATACATTATTTTGAGTATTATGCCATGTCAAGTAATTTAACGAAGTATATTAGGAAAATTCTATTTGTCAGAGTCCCCATGATTTGTTACTATGGCTTTGTATATTGCCAAGTTGACTTGTCCCAGTTGTGGAGCTGACTTTTTGGTGTCACTGCTTTATTGTCACTGTTTTGTCATCACATGCCTATATATGTGTGTGTGTGTGTGTGTATATATATATATATATATATATATATATTCCCCATTTTATGCATATAGATGCTTTAAAATCACTTAAAATTAGGTCAGTTCATATGTTGTTTCCAGCTTACAGATACAGGAATAAAAAAAACTAAATGTAAAGGAATATCCTTTAATTTATGCTTTACCCATTAAACTACCTTCCTGTCTAGACTCATCAAGGTGATTCATCTGGATACCTCTCAAACCAGTGACTGTAACTTTCTCTGTATTGAAACCAATTACAGCCTTACCAGTATTTTCCTTTCCAAAACACTACTGAAGTAGTCAAAACCTCAAATCATTACAAGCACGAATCTTGACTCAGATCCCACTGGGAAATGTTCAATCTTTCACAGAAAAGACAAGACTAGAAAGCTACTAAATGTTCTCCCTATCCAAAGAAGGAGCCAGCTATACTTATGTCATTCTTCAATGTCTCTCTACATCAGCGCCTTCTTCTTCAGCCTCCCTTAGATAAAATGACTTACTGAAGACCATGAGAGGTTCCCCAACCAACTAGTGAAAAATAAACAAACACCCTGAGTTCTGTTTTAGAAAGATATTTTTGAAATTTCGGTTCATCACGTCTCAGAAAGCCTGAAAAAAAAAAAAAAAAAAAGAAAGAAATCCTTCAAATCTACACTCTGCAGAGAGGATTGCACCCTCACTGCAGAAGAGATTTGCAAGTACACTGCTGCAGACACACACTGCAGTAAAATTTTGCCAGTTAACAAAAGAGCTGCGTAGCCTTGACACATACACTGGTTTTTTTATTACAATATTGCAAATTAATCCTTTGCCCAGGAGGCTCTTGTGGCCCTGACATTAAAATTATGCATGTTGTGAAAGGAAATATTTAGATTATCTAAAGATGCTGTCAAGCAAATTAAGGCTATTGTTGAATGTTTGCTTTTCACTGTCACACCGGCCAGCTTCACCAGGACTATCTGCTACAAATACAAATGAAAATGAAGGACAGCAAATTATCCAAAAGTACCATTTATAAGAAAATACTGAATTCAAACTTTTTAAATCTTGAAGAAGACACATTGATCTCTGAATGCACTAAAGATCACAAGATTCATACTCCCACGCATCTTTTATTATATCCTCAGAGTCTGGCTTAATAGTGGAACAAGAAATTTTCATGATAAAACCTTTCCTAAGACATAACTTAGTTAAATAAATGCAAAGAATTAAAAAAAAAAAAAATACCACTCCACTGTAATGTACACGAATAGTAAAGCTAATGGAGAAAAAGTCAAGTCTCTTAATTTTCCAGGCAAGGAATTAGTTTGACATTTATTTGAGAGAGGTCTCATCCCAAGAAGATCACACAATCTGTTATACCTTATGGTTTTAAACAAAGTTATGAGCCCTGTTTTAATCTCAGTCCTAATAAGACCGTCTCACTTCACACCATCAGTTTTAAAATAGAACAGTGCAAAGAAATCAATGGGTAGCTCTACTTAATAATTAATGTAGCCAACCAAAATTCAAGCACTGCACATTGTACAGCTGCTCTAAGACATGCAATAAATGGCTGCTATTATCAATCACCATAATTAGACTTCCACAGAATAACCCTATATTGAGCTGTATAAGAGACCCTATTTGGTGTATTTATTGTTATTTGTTTTAGATAACTTTTATGACATATCCATTCCAAGCACAACAGAAGGCATAGCTTCTGCTATTTGTTTTCATTAGTACTACAACATAACATGCAATTAATTTCATTCTTTAGTGCAAAATAATTACATGTGTTAAGAGTATGAAGATTATAGATATTTTATACTTCTTGAATAGCTAAAAGTTGATACCTCTGCTATTTCAACATGGACTAGATTTTAAAAAATGAAATGGAGAGTTTTATTTATATGTTCATTGTGGAAAAGTTGTTCATGAGAAGAGAGGTGACACAGGGGGTTAAGTGCAAAAGCTCTTCTGAAAATGAGCTTTACATTCTCATGCAGCTAATCCAAAGGAAGTCAGTGAGCTTCAGAAGAAAACATCAATTTGTCACAACTGATAGCCTGTTTCATAGATATATCTTACTGAAATAAGAAAAGGTTATTCCAGGGCAAAACTGTCAGTTACATGATGAAACTCCTACACAAAAGAAACACCTCTCAGTTGCCAATAGGGTCTGTCTAATGAGTTACAACAGAAAGCCAAAAATATTGTAAGGCATTTAAGATCAAGTGAATAGGTCTAATGCTATTTTTTTAAGTGTGACAAGAATTAAAATGTTTCTACCCCTTCTATATTTACATTCTGTCATTATAAAAAAAGTAAAGCTTATTAACATGGATATTGAAATTTTTGAATTCAAGATGTAATTCTTGATTATTCTACAAAAACAAATTGTTTGATAAGGAAAAACAAGAAGTTCAAGAAGCATTTTTTTACATGTGACTACATTGCTAAAAATTAGCATAACTGGTTCCTAGTAAAAGAATAATTTGATCAAATAATAGAAAGAATTGCAGTCTAGCAATGCCAATGCATACTATAGGGAGATAGGGAGTAACACATACACTTTTATGCAACTTCTTATCGTACCATAAAACTGTGAGATTAAACAGAAAACTATTAAAAAAGCTTTTTATTAAAAAATTCTTTTATTAAAAAGTTTTGAACATTTTGGATATTTAATGAAACTAGTTTAACTTCAGATATGTATTTGGACCTTTTGAAATCTGCCATCAGCTTCACCAAGTAAAACATAATGTTTATTCTCTACCAGTGGCAACACAGGATAATACCCAGAAACCTGGGGAATGTTATATGTTTCTTCCTCTCCTAAAACAGTACTTGAGATATCATTTTGCAACTTTTTTTTTAGCTCATTTACATTTCATTTCATAAGCTAAACTACAGAGTTTACAGTAACTAAGGAGCAATCTGTTGTACAATTGTCTTGATTCTCAATAACTGCACTGAGCTGGCTGATATTTTACATATATCTTCACGCATAAAGACAGTCAGAAATAAAATCCCAAAACAGTAAACATCTATCAAATCTATAAGAAACTGGAAATAGAGCCCTATGGCAGGACCTGTTAGGGATTCTGACAATAGGAAGGAATAGCAATTCCATTAATAAAATATACACACACATTGTATGATACATTAATTATTTATGATTACTAAAATTAGTTCATGGCAGCAGAGAATCAAGCTCTGTAACTTTAAATGTCCTATTCTGTGTTCTTTCTTTAGCCTACATAGAAACACTTAACTCTGCATGAGATGTGATGTGAAATTTCACAGAGAATGGCTTGTTTCAGGGACAAGTGGTTGATGTGAGTTGCAGATCAGGCTTGCAATGAAAGCAAACTTCAACCTTAACTGTGCAATAGCTATAACTGTTCCATAATAAGAAAAAAAGATTAAGTCTTGGTATATTGTTTTGTCACTCTTGCACCCAGGATTTAGCAAGTCCAGTGAGGATAAGGCATGCTAAGAAAATTGAATGAATATAGGTTTCTAACCTTTCCAGGGGATAGATTTGTTGGATGCTTCTTTCTCTTAGTTTTGTTTTGGAAAAAGGTCTTTTAAACAATTGGGGTGCAAAAACAATATAGAATTCTGCAAAGGTGGCTAGTACAAAACAACCTCCATGGGTTTACACAGAGATCATGGTGCAGTTAAACAGAAGAAATACTAAACACTCAATTACACTGCATATTCAGCAAATGGATTATATCTGTCTCTTAGTCGTACTTCAGCAATTATTAAAACCTATTTTGTAAGATATTTGACATTTTGAAAGAATTCTAACTTGAATTTGCTTATGTGTAATGAAAATAAACTCAACAGAAATAAACAACTCAAGACATGTTCTGTATAATGTATAATTATACACTGTATAATTATGCACCCTGCATAATCATGGCTTCCGAGCAGTTATTTTTCAGCAGTCCAAGCATTAATCCCACTCTACTATCAAACACTTTTTTATTCTAAAGTTTGGGTTAGTGGGATGACAAGATACCAAGTTGGCAACTATGGCTACTACACCTCCAAAAGAATGAGAGAAACAGTGAACGGCTCTCAAATGTGTTGGAAGGCGTTACTAACACACAAGAATTACCATCTTACTGATAAAAAACTAGTATTACTAACAGTCTCCAAAGTATTCTGGTCATATAAATTTTACATTTCCACAGCACAAGTTATTATGCTGTCGATCTCTTCCTATTAAGTCATGCCTGATGTCCTGTCCAAAGCAACATCTAGGTGTTGAAGAAAGGGGTATATAGTCTTACTACATCAATAAAAATCATTTTAGGAACAACTTCTCCCATAATTATTTTTAGGTGGCATGGAATAAACAAATCAGAAATGTGAGAGATGATCTATATTTGTTATTAAAAACTAAGCTGCTACCAGTTCACAGAATTTACAAAACATTTGATTTTGTACCACTTCAAACAAATTTTGAGAAATGTGGTCATTTTTTTTTGGTTGCAGAAAGAAGTTTGAATAAAAATGATTGGATTTCTCATGTCTCCAACTTGTAAATTACATTCTTTTCTATTCTAAATAGTTTTCTTGTGCCATAAGATTAAGAGACCAGATAGTTTCATTACCTCCTTTAACATATTTTGTGTGTCAAGAACACACTTATAAACTGCAGTCAGAAATAAAGCTGTTCTTTGATTTGACAAAACTCTGACTACAAACAAAGGAGTCTACATGAGAGTTATTATTTTCTTGATTTTTAAAAAATACTAATGTCCAAAGATATTCTTTCAAAACATTTAGTCAGGAGTTGTGATTTTAAATAATTAATCTTATTTACAGTACTTTATAAACAATGATCCCACAAAATCTCATGAGGACCTTATTTGTGTAATTCAAATGGGGTCAATACAAAATGAACAATTAAAAGACGGATTAGCAGACTTCAATTGTGAGTGAAGATAAGTACATTTTGCTTTGCTGTTAGGAGTTACTATATTGACCTCAATAGATATAGAGGTGTCCTGGGTACTTCAAAGCAAACTGGATCCCTTTTGTGGGCACCATATGCTTTATTTCCAAAAGTGCAGACTGGCTGACCTTGAAATGTCATGTCCAGATACATAGTCCTCTTGTCGTAAGAGCAAGACAATGATTAGATGGTGGAGGTACAACTTTTATTGCATTAGTCAGAAGGTATTTACAGAAAAATATTTACTTGTAGCTAAATATTATTTTATAAAATATCCACAAATGGATCAGAAAAAGCTGTTTCACATAGTAAATTCCTTATGAGTTGTAACTTAGGCACATAAGATTTTAAGAAGATTAATTACCTAAAAACACAGACATCTTGCAGGAAAATGCCTGATTGAATCTCCCAGCAATGCTGGTGGCCATGTTAACAATAGGACTTAGGCACCATTTAATCAACTTAGACAAAATGGACCACCCACAAAATCCCTGCATCCAATTTCCTGCCATTCCTTAGAGAGCAAATAATCAGGAAGTACAAATTTTGCATTCCAGTCTCGGCTTCCAGCACACATTATTCAACAATAGTCTTATGTGTAAACTTTCTAAGTGGACTGGATCCTACTGTACCTCACCTCTGCTTACCTGAGTGTCATTGCTGGGCTACTGTCTGGATTCCGGTCCCTGGAAAAGAAGACTTAGATCACGTAAAATACCCAAAAGCCTGGAGAGTGAAAAGGGTCAGTAATGGACAGCAGATGTAATGAAGAGTAGACTGCAAGACAGTGCAGAGCTTTAACAATCTCTTGAATCTCATCTTTCCTATGGCAAAGCAGAACCTGGCACAGTCATCAGATAAATACATGTAATAATAGTGTTGAGCTTATTAATTAAGTTGTAACTTTCATTTTGTATACTTTCTTACAACTTCTGGGATTATCAAAGAACAACAAGTCATACCAGAATGGTGGCATGAAGCCACTATATTTAGCTCGTATTTCCGTTCAGTGACCCTGGATGATACAATTCTTCCAGTTATGGCACACCTTATATGGCATACCTACGTATCAGTAGTGAGACTTGTTTCAAAGGGCACAAAAATTTTCTGCATAAACAGTAAAAAGCTGATCTCTCTTACACTGACCTGCAAGTAATCTCTAATATTATAGAAAGATGGACTTTATTAAGGATTTATCATTAATGAAAACTACTCTGCTTTATCAAACTGCCTGTAGATAAGGGAACTAAAATGATATGATGTCAATAAGCACTATAATTATTTAAAGTTCAGAAACATCATAAAGATCAGCAAAAGAAATAATAATACTTTAAAACTTTCATAGCTTTTACTTTCAAAAGCATTTATGTATTAAAATGTTTTAAAAGCAGCTCAACAGAATGCACTAGAGCCATCTACCTCTTGATCCTTTACAAAATCCAACAGAAATAAAATTATTTTCTGAAATTCTTTATTTAATCTCTTGAACAGAATATTATAAAACTCCAAGTATTTCAGTAACAAAACAGCAGTAGCCTAAGGACACTGTAAATTCAGACAGAACAATGAATTTCCATTACTAAAGGTAGGTGTTAATTTGAATTTCGACTTATAAGAACATTACTTGCCTTTTAACATATTTTAATTTTTTTACATATAATTACCTATGCATTGGCAATCTTTTTAAAATATTTTATTCTTTGCTGTGATTTTTCACGTTTTATGATTTTATTTCTAATATATTAAAAAAAAAGTTCTTATTTCCAGGGATATCCAGCATACCGTTATCCTTGTATAACCCCTTTCAAATTCATCATCTGCTGTTTGCACTCCACTAAAACTACCCTTGTAAAATCCCTAATGACTTACTCAAAGCCTATGCTTAAAACCCATTGAATCCCCATAGTCCTTGATTTATCAAACAACTTCAAAGGAATATATAACCTTTTCTTCTTCTTGGAACACTTAATTACAAAAATTTGACTGAGGAAAAGGCTGGCACGTGTTATTAGAGAGATGAAGACCAAAAGTTGGCCCTTTTGTTTTTAATCTTTTTCTCTATGCCTTGACAGAAGCTTGACACTGCATAGTTCAAGCGGGATGCACTTAATTCTTTGTTAAAAAAGAAAATCAAAGAATTATTAGAATAGCAGAAGTTTTGAACTATTCAGAATAAATAAAAAAAACAGATTTGACTGAAGAAGGTACACAATATTTTCCTGACATCCCTCTGAAAAACACTGGAGGAAAAGGGTAAAAATCTAACAATCTACAGAGAAGTCGTCTTCCAAAGGACTCATTGCTTAAGGGGCACATGAACAAAGTCAAAACTCCTGCCTGCAGTGACAGCATGTCAATACTGTTTGCAAAGGGCCTCAAAACTGGGGGCCCTGCGGTGCCCTCCATCAGTGGCCTCTCCTATCCACAACCCCCAAATCTGAACAGAATGGGACACAAATTGCTCCTTAGGATGAGAACAAGTCCATATTTAGGCTTCTCACATGCTCTATTCTCTGTAAGTTCACTCCAGCTGGGATATCAAGGTCTTTTCTTTATATGCTTAAAAAAATAATAAGAATTATGACTTTTACATTGAGTTTCTCTACACTTGTAGGCCCCAAGAGCATATCAAAGCTCTGTTGAAAACACAGACTTACTTTTTCTTTGTGGATTGATAGAGCAAGGAGAAAACAGGACTTTAGAAATTAAACTAGAATATATAGTACCACTGAGGGGAAACGGTCAAAGAATGTACCTCTGTCTTTCACGCATTTCCATTTTTCTTTTGTCAGTCTCCCACTATTATTAAAGACTGTGAAAAGCATAAGAGGATATTTAAAATCTGAAGTGAAAGACTGGGAATCGGATAGAAACTGCTCAGTGTTATTCTCTTCTTTATAAAAAAAGAAATAAAATTCATAAATAGCCACATAAGTTGGGGAGGATTTGCGGTTTTCAGAAAGAGCCAGTGATCATCACTGACCAATATTCCTGTAGGGTGAGGCAGCTGCAGTCATGAGTGCCATGTTTATAACAGGCAGGACATCTATCCATCCATCCCATCTAATATCAGGTTCCTGGGCTTCTTAACGGAGCTTCCAGACCAAAAGCAATGGTTGGCTCTTTGTAGTCCCTAGCACCAAGGGATGAAACCTGATGGCTACCAGCATCAGTGCTTTCCACTCACCTCATAAACTGCTTTACTCTGCTCATCTGCTATACAGGGAACCTGGCATGCCCAAAGCCCAGCAACATAAATGCACTGCTAGAGTTTTTAACCTCATTCAACCCAATCTCCCTACAGTCAGGTACATATTGCAGAGGGATGCAGAGAGCAGTTTCTCTATTTTTAAAGCTGCTGTTCCCGTCATTATCAAAGTGTGAACAGTCAGTTTCAGTCACCTTCTCATAGGCAGAAATTCCTTTGTATTTCCTTATGAGCCAATGACTAGAATTAATAAATTATGATACTATCTATTAATACTAATGAGAATATGTCAGTCAGCTTCTGCTTAAGAGTGTTATTTGTAAGTGGCTGATATCTAAACATCAGGCTGATGCAGATTCATACTGTGGGACCTCCATACATACTCTGCAAGGCATAATGTTTAACCATAAAATCACTTCTCCATTGAGACATCAGAATCCCCGTACTACACTCAAGTGTCTGTTCTCTTTAAAAGTGCGTCCAAAACCACTGAAAGTCCACTGAGTCCAGCTTAGACTAGGATAGGAAGGAGATTTTCCACAGGCACACTTAGAGGGAATCAGAGGCAGTGGGGGTTTAACACTGTCCGTGTTTAGGTCCAAACAGTTGTGCTGTTTCTGTGCATTTGAGGAAGCTGTTTTTACTAACCAAAGGTATGTCTGCACAGATCTGAGCAGTCCTACACAGAGGTGCTCAGGTTAGTGTGGACAAAACTAGCTAGGTACCAGAAGGCACATAACTCGCTAGCACAACACTCCGTGAGTAGTTATACCAAATTTCTCAGTAAAGCTCGCTAGATGGGCGGTGAAATGCACTTACTGTATGGCAGCTGGCATCTCTTGGGCACATCTACACAGCAACTCATTGCTTTATAGATATGTCTTTACAAGACACATCTTGCTAACTTGGAAAATTAGTGGTCTTTCCCTGACGGGCACTACCACTTCTAGTATTTCTTTCTCATTTTCAGACTCTTGCTAGAGCTTCAGAGGACTCTTCATGCATGAGGATTGACAACATCATTATTTACCTCATGTCCAGAAACAAAATCAACAGATTCTTGATATAAATGCTTGGATCTTTCCTTATTAAATCCTTTAAGGTGACCTTGCAAGGTCTTCTCCAGTTGTTTTCGGTCATAAACTTTTAGCTGGAAGATACAATCACATGCTGTGATTCCTTCAAAAAGAAACTCTTTTGATCCTGTCAGCATCATTGTTTCCATCAAAAAGAAGACAAACCTCCACTGTCTTTATTGTCTGACAGGAACTATAAACTCCATGAAAAAAAAAAATATCCTCAATAGAGTGGAAAAGAAAGAAAGGCTAATTTTCAAGAGCGTTAAAAATTAATATTCAAAACTTTTTTTTTTTTTAAATCAAATATCAGTTAGGGCACTGATGCTACCAGAAGACAAACCCCCAAAAATGGCATTATTTCAATATTCAGAAAAAACAACAAACACTGTTTATAAAATTAAAGAAACAAAAGAATGATAAGCTAGAAGAGTAAATTTCAATGTGCTTCTGGAAGAAATAGGCCAGCTCATGGAAAGAGAGAAATATTTTTGTCTTTAATATTTGATCCAATAAATGCAATAAAAATCATTAATAACTTCCTACTTATTTCCTCTTACTTATAATAATAAGACTCTCAACTCCTACAGCAGTGCTTCATAGAAACATTGTCATGAGGCAGGTTTATTTTCAAATGAACATTACCACACTATGATGCAGAATTATTTGTTTGGGGCTTTTAAAATTATTATATGTCTTTTTTATTAAAATTAGTCATACTCAGCAGATAACCTTGAATATTCTGAAGGTTGAAGTTTTTTAATAAACTAGAACTTAAATATACAGAAACACACAACTTTGAAGAAAAAACAGATCAAAAAAAAATTTCAATTTAAATGCTCAACCATACTGCCTTCACTTATGAGACAATCTCTAGCAGCAGGAGATAAATCAGAGCACAGCAGTAAATTATAGTTTTAATTCATCTGATTATATAATTTTATTCTTCTCTTTCTCTCTCTTTTTAAATCAGTGCTTGAGGGAATGAATTTATTGCTGAGGCTTCTTTTCCTGTTCTGAATGATGGATTAAACATTATTCTTGGAATTACAGATATATGCAATTTAGTACTTCAAAAATTTCTTTGTTTTATAACTTAGCTAAAAATAACTGCCTCATATTTATTACTGAAATATTAGAAAATCAGAGAACTGACAAAATAATATAAAATACGTAAGTGTTCTACAAAAATATGTTTTCATCAAATTTTACTTTTTTTTTGCTAATTGCATCTTATTTATTGAACAAAACTTTTCAAAAAAACTCTGACATGGAAGTCAGAAAGCAAAGAGTACCTCAGTTACTTTATTATGATAACAGACTGGAAACTTTAGAGTAAGCAGATCCCTCAATGACAAAATTAGTCAATATCTGAAGCCTACAATGCACTGGCATTAGATTAAAACAAGTCAAATGGCAGACAAACCTTAATTGTGGCATTAGGGGGAAGCAGGTAAATGCAAAAGGCCTGACAGGTGGACACAGCTCAGAGAAAGAAGCAGGTGGATGAAACCCAGTTGGGAGTATTCTTCCTTTTATTCTTTTCAGAAGAGTAGCAGGAATTTCTCTGTGCCCTGTCTTTCCCAAGATGATGCACAAGAAAAATGCTGTTGAAGGAATAAGACAGAAACAAGTCCTGCCAAGAGGCAAGCACTCAACATAAACAGGACCAGCAGACTGGTCAGCTTGGCAGGTTGCCCTTCTATCCTTACCAAACTGGATTGTTAGCCATGGAGTTAAAATCTTCAGCCACTTGATTTAGCTCTACTAATACTCTTTAGTTTTGCCTTGCTTATTAGAGAGATCATTGCCTCTCTCTTTAACTCCCAATAAAACATCATCCAATGAAAAAAGAAAGCCTTGTATTTTAGCTAGGTCTAATAGGCACTTCTTGTACAAGAGAAAAGCGAGGAAGCAGCCAATTTCTGTGAAACATTTGCTGTTTGTCCTCACAGTTTATATGCTAGGAGAGGCTGAAATAATTTGTTTAATAACCAGCTGGATCTCAATATTTCTCTCTCAAGCTGTTGGTTCGTTCAGTTTTCTCCCTCTCTTCAATACAGCAGTTTTCCCACTGAACTTGCTGTTCCTTAAATTCCATCTGTGCTTTCAAGCTATTACCCATCTGTACAGCATGAACTGCAAATAAACCTTCGACCAAGTGCTCAGCAAGCTTACTCTGGTTTTATTATACTCTGTAGCCTCTTTCATGAGCTGGTGAATAATCATTAAACAAGACCAACATTAGTTCAAATCACACAACATGACTCTCAAGTTAAATCTTTCTTTTTTTCTAATTAAAAAATATCAGTATTTTTCAAGGTAAAAGTAAGATTTCTTCCTAAATACACTAAAGCATTTAAACTGGTACACTGCTCTCTTTGTAGCTAGGCTGTCCTTTTCAGAAGCAGATCGTTATCACCTTTGTGCTGGTTTTGGCACGGGTGGAGTTGATTTACTTCACAGTAGCTCTCAGTGCCCAGAGTACCAGCTCTCCTCACTTGGCACCAAGCACAGGGCTCAGCTCTGCAGTACCACTCACCCCACCGATCCAGGAGGGTTGTACATGAAGCCATGGCAAACATTCGCCCACAAGATGTGTAACTGTGTGTCACAACCTCTAGTTTCTCATTACCAAGCAAAATCAACATCTGCACTTCTCAGCAAGGTGTTTTAACAAAGCTTTTAAACCGTAATCAGTGCAGCAATCTCTCCAATCTACAGGTGTTTTCTTTCTGATAACAGTTTTCCTTTCTAGTAGAAATGAAAAGAACAAGAGTTTACATATTTAGCCTACACGTACCAAGATCTTTTGCATTTAATATGTTTAGCTAAAGTCACAATGAATGATAGTACCACTATTAAAGATACAGTCTGGTGGTCGGGTCATATGTCAGCCCAGGTTTCACAGAACAATAGACTAGAAAAAAACAACAAAAAACATCCACTTGGATGGCTGAATATGTCAAACATGTTTTGCAGGATTATAGAGGATTTGATTTCTATTGGTTCCTTAACAGTCCTATTCTAAGACAGCTGCAGTGATGATTCCTCAGCAAAAATGGGATACGATATTTGCAAATGCAAAGCTATTAACAAAGCAAATGGGTTATAATACTAATTAAGAAACCATAAGCAACCATGCATGACCTATTCCTGATTTGTGCCACGAGACTCTGCACACTGAAAGTAAATGAGAAAATTCAGCAAAGAGGATGACCATGCTGAGTTAAATGAATCCGTCATCCTTATTAAATTAACATTTTTATTCTAAAGTGTTGTTAATAATGTTTGGTTCAGTTAATACTAGATCTGAATTACAGCTAATTATGTCAATAAAGTAGAGCTCTGCAAATACATAGTGTGAATTCTGTGAAATTCTACATTAAAAATTGTAATTTTATACTTCTTTAATCTCTGCTATTGCAGTATTCAGAATTCAATTAAAAACTATTTACCAGTGTTTGAATTCAAAATTCATTTTGATACCAATATAGATCCATTGCTTTTATTTTTTTGATTTGAAGAAAGCATGTTTATTTTCTAAAATAACAGACTCCATAATATTTTTTCTTATATTTATCTAATTTTTTTTTAAATTTATAAAGCAAAGGAGATCTCATAGTATTTATAATATTTCAAATTAAGACAAAAAATTGCTGAGCCTGAGGGATGAATTCTGTGAGAGCAGACTAGAGACTTTTGTTCAATTATGCTGTAAGACATGGAAATAGTATTTTACTATACTCCGAATGCACAAGTTACACATCCACTGTGTGCACTAGATCTTGAAATAACAGTCTGGGTTCCAAAGTTAAACTGACTGTTCACTCAACTATTTCCTTCATTGCTACTCTTATCTCTAGATGCCTCACAGAAAACACATTTAATCTAACTTTCCATGGCAAAATTGTAGTCATGTAAAGAAAACACTGCTCAATCCGCTAGTGTAAGGCTTTTTTCTTCTTTTTCCTTTTTAGTGTGATTGCTCAAAGTCCAATTGAAAATTGGACATAGTACCATCAATATAGCATGACAGTCTAGCCCTGTGCAGGATCTTCCTGTGAACACAACATATCCTTTCCCTACCTCTATATTGCAAGCCTTCTTGATTTAAGGCAAAACATGGTGCACATCCAATTTGTTTTGCACCCAGGCATACCATAGGGCTACTGGATTTAGGCTAGGTGAATTATTTCATAACACCTGCCTGCTTTTGGCATAGTTTTATAAAAATGGAAAACTAAGACAATGGCATCCAGTCTGCAACTACTTGAAGGCATCAAACAACCTGCACAAGTCTGCAAGAATGCATATGCATCTGCAAAGACCAGGATGGGCAAGTTTTGGGGGATAGCACCTACCTGGACAAATTGAAGATAAGGTAATCCTTTGGAGTAGACTTATCCTAACCACTACAGATGCCAGTGATGTCCAGACGACACTAGTTTCAGCTCCAGTTTCTCTCATGGAAGAGTTCTTGAGTCTGGACATCTTGACCTTATACAGCTGAGAACCACCAACAATTTTGGTCATCAAAGCCAAGCACACCGTTAGATTTGCAATATTTTGTACCCAAAGCTTGGCTAATTTGCTTTACTAATGCTTGATTTCTGGTTGTTGAGTGTAAGAAAAGGTTTGTTTGAAGTTTTGAGATTTTCCTGGTACCTCAGTCAGTTTCTTGGAATAGTCCCATCACAGCAGCCCCTAACTTCTTGACAATAACAGCTGCAACATCTGGAAATAGAAGTTGGTATCTGGAAGGGCTATACATTTGGTGAGGAGTATTTTTCATCCACCCCTTGCATATATACCAGAAAATTATAGTATCCAGAGAACTTCCTTTAGAGAGGTTTGAAAGAGATGAAATATACTTGCTTTGAACTAATTTTCATACATGAAGTATATGTATATGAGGAAGTGTATCAATAAGATTCCAGGATAGGTTTTCCCTTAAAAGTCTCAGAATTTTAGAATTAAGACTAAAATTCAATTTTTAATTTCTCTGACTTACATGTATCAGTCCCTAATTATACTAAAGTTTCTGAGATGAGCCTTCATTCAAAGAGCAGGCAGTTTTATACAAATACATAACATAGCATTATTGGTGACCCACAGTCTGAATTGAATCCATCTAAGAAACATTTTACTATCCAATATTCTTGCAAGTTTTGTTTAGTTAGTGGTTGTTTGAATTTATATAATTCTATGTATCATTAAAATTCAGTTCATACATATACATTGGGATTAGATCTACTTGTTTTCCCCACAGATTTTTTTTTTTTACTGTCAATAGTAGTTACAGAAAGTGTGAAACCAGCAGGTCAGAGCTCTGGAATAACTGGGAGCAGTTAAGAATAAAGGCAGCAGTAATATGCATATTGCCTACTAACAGTGTCTTCCTTACCGGGCACCAAAAATAGCTGGCTACACTGTAAAATGTCTATTATTAACTAGTGCAAAGCAAGTTCTACAATACACATATCTGTCAAGAACACAAAGAAGCATGCAGAGAAATTGTTTGAGGAGAAGTCCTTTGGGACATGTGAAAAATTATTTCTTTAAACAAAGATTTAAAAAATTGTTTAAAAAAGTTAACATTTGAAAAATAATTGTACATCTTACACTGAAAGCAAAAAGGGTCTTTGGGAATTCTCATGATGTCACAGCCCAAATGTGAGGAAGGTTGTTTAACAAGAAAATAACTTCAATGTCACTGGAACTCTAGGAGACAGCTCTACTGAGAATTGTAAAAGCTCCTTTGAAATCTATAAACAAATACGGAAAAAAGTCTACCGACATTATAACAGCACTTACATTAACTTAAACCTTGTCATATCAATGCAAATGTATGTAACATTTCAAATAAAAAGAAACTAATACTTCACAGGTGATATATTCAGTATATACACTCTATGAACTTGATGCGGTTACCTGGCACAACCAGGAATTTTACTATGGGCCAGTGGAATTCAAATTTTCTGTACATTATATTCTTTTGAAGTTAGGAAGAAAGACACTTTGATAGTGATAATTTTTCCTTATACTGAAGCTGAAGGAAATTAGTGGCAATTTTGGATTTCTATGCAGTATCTACCTTCAACATATCTCTGTAAAATATCTAAATGCATGAGTTCAAAGCAACGTATCACAAACTGAGGTTTCACACTATCACTACTTAGTGTAAAAAATGTTCTTGGGCTTGATGTTTCAAGATCAAGATGCTAGGGATATGGTGACATTTTCTATTTAGCTTTGAGCCCATTCTCAAGAACTACTGTCAAGCAAAAAAATGCCTTCTCAGAGCAACAGACAGATAGAGAAAGAATTTAAATACAGCAAGAACAGGTCCAGATTCCTACTTACGGTGCCTGGGCAGGGTATGATGAGGCAGGATCGTGGCCCAGTATCCCACAGCCCAGGCTCAGCTCTCCCAAAGCACAGGGGCAATATTCACAGACCTGCAGTGTGTCTGCAACTTGGGAGGCCAGACACAGTTAAAGAAATCTGAAGGTCAGACTTTTTTTCTGAGCATATATCTATCCCAAGAGGTTACTTCAGAGCAAGCCAAGGTCAAATAATAAAAATGGACTTCAAGAATAATCAACTCGTGGTTCAATAGTCTACTGGAACTTCAACAGAGATTTCTGGGAAGTGCACATAAACAGCAAGTTTTCTTCCTTGCCAAAAAATAACTTGCCTTATTTGACAAGTTCTATGACTGTCTTTTGCCTTAGATTCAAGTCCAACACATTTTGATTTATTGTAGATGAACACTGGACATACTTTTCATCCTGGAAACCTCTGCTAGCTACGACAGCTACCAGTCAAGTCAGAGGCTTCCGTAACACTTAATACATCTGTTCTGCAATATTTTTCAAATAGTTATAAGTATTGATATAAAATCAATAACTTTTATATCTAGCTTTGGGGTTTCAACTATTGCATTTAAGCTTTCTGTTGTCACTGTTAAATGTGTTAAATGTTTTAATAGTCAAAGTGTGCAGCTTTGACCACAAATAAAACTGTCGTGCTAAGTTTAAAAAATGTAGAATAAACACAAATGAGAGACTAACAGGAAACTAGTAGCCAGCATTGACATGGTCCATCCAGGATTTACCACTAATCCTGATCAAAATAATATTAATATTCTAAAAACGTCATTATAAATTATTTTAGAAAATAGTAGAAGAGAAAGAGAAACATAGAAGTTGATCCCTTTCATTGGAGTAATGCTACTACAATCATTTTGTTAATCCACCATCCTAGCAGTTAAAATCTAGTGAGTAGTTTGTGACTGGTATGCAAAATATAATGCAAATGATATTCAAACCACAATGATTGATAGCAGGTCAAAGCAGCATTCCATGAATATTCTACTAGTGGTACTAGAATTACTGTTAAGTATTGTCTGCACACCACCAACACAACTCATGGCATTCTCTACACAAACACTAGCACACATTAAATTTTTTCTTAATCTTCATTATTTCAGCCACAGTGAAAACAAACCTACTCACTACTTCAGCAGTTTTGCTTTCATCAGGACATACAGAACATTTCCAGATAATAAACACTAACCTTTCCAGTATACAAGAGTATTCAAATGCCACCACCACACAGGACCCAGAGGATATACATTTTAATCTCACTCTTATCATGTCTCTGTCCCAGTGATCCAGAATTTTACAGCAGAGTGGATCATATATCTACCATCCATAGATAATCTTCCAATTATGTTAAGATCCAAATGTAATGCATTGTAAAGTAGGCATGCAAATATTGAGAAATCAAGAAAAGAAAATCAAACTCGTGTAGTGGAGAATTCAGTCTGCTCCAAAGCAGATCTGCAAGAGATAAAAATGTTTTATATGCTTGTTTTTACTGTTAGAAATATGAGAAGCTGAGCTCCCTATAGCATTTGTGTTTGTTCTGAAATGTTTGCTGAAGGGCTAGCATTGTTTAAAGAACTCAAGCAAACAAGGACATCATATTGATCAAGACACCTTGCTTAGAGCTTGTCTCTGTGTGTGACACTGTAGAAAAATTTCTCACTATTTTCGTCAGCCATATCCTAAAAATGTTAAGCAACATTTAGGGGCGAAAACAAGCAGGTGCTAACAAAATAATGAATATGTAATGGAAATGGCATCTTCACACACTAAATTCTGTAGGTTTGCAGTGAATTTTGGGGGACCGAGCACTGCTACTGCTTCCAAGAGACTACCACTTGAATCATCACATTTCAGCTTGCAGTACCATTGCTACACACTCCTGAAGGGTATCTGTCTGTAAGCACAACAAAATATGTGTTATTTCTCCAAGAGCACTTTCATAACACTTACGATTATTTCTCAGGCAGTTATTTCCTATTTGGAGTTGTAGGTGGTGTGGCATGATTTTGTTGGCTGCTACACTGTGAAGTCTTGGGTGTAATCATATTTCAAGGAGGTTTCTCACAAGTTTCATACAAACCTTCAGATTCCCTAAAGAGATCAGTCCATCCCCACATTTTACTTTTATTTCTACAGAGGTGTTCCCAGAAGATTAGAACCATAGTTCTCCATAAACTCAGCCATAAATAGAAGCTCAAGTCAAAGACTGCAATCTCCCAGCTATTTTAATAACAAGTATTTGGTTTTTTGTAAAAGAAATTTCAAGTATCAAGTATATTTCAAGTTATTTCACTAAAGAAGAGCTCATTATTTGAGCACATCACTGTCTGTGAAAGAAAGCACAAACATCTATCAACTGTTAAGTGCCAGAAACAACCTGATTGGGATGGGGTTCACTCACTTAATTCACTCTTTACCATGATTCCCAGCAAAGTGATGAGAGGACCTTTGAGATTATTTACAGAAATCAACTGCTCATTATGATAAAGCCTGTAGTTGGCTTTCTGAGCAGCTGAGAAGACAGAAAGTAATGCAACTGTCCCTCCAAAACCTGCCAGGAAGATTCCACACAAGCCATGATCTCCACAGCATGGTAGACCTCATCCAGGGCCTCAGTGAGCAGCAGGCAGATTTCAGGGCCTCCATTCCTCCCTCAAGAATTGCAGAAGACTTAGCCTCAACTTTTCCAAGGCAGAGTATTTCCTTGTGTTCCTACAGAACAGAACAGCAAAACCTTTGCAGAACTATAAAATGAAATCAAACTGAACACTTTCCTTCCTTCTTTGTGCCTCAGGTGTGCATAACAAATAGGAAGTTCATCGCTTCCACTGGGGGTCTCACTGTACAGATAACCATTCTTTAGAGGAGCACAGAAAAAGGTCATAACACTCTCTTCTTCTTTGACAAACATTACATGACTATGTAAATATCAATTTTCACAGTCCTGTTTACTGAATCCTATTCCCTTCTAAAAATCAATTAATCTATTTTAATTTCCTACAAAGAGTGAACAGAGAATCCAAAAAATACAGCACCGATTACCATTACCAATTATGGTCCTTTGCACTACAAGATATTCATCAAAAATCATCCATCACTCTTTCAGCTGGGGAGCAATGCTAAAACCAAAAGGATGATTTTATTTTCTCCTGAGAGCTTATAACTGAGGGTTTCAACAGCCACCTTTACATCCCCAAAAAATCATTTTATTTTATATAGGAATCCACATCAGAGATTTCATGCACTGTCAACATATTCTCATCATTGTTTGACTACACTCTTTGAACTACCTCCTTTCAGCTACTGAAATATTAAAACTGCATTTTCCTCTATTCTGTCAAAAAGCTATGCAGCTTAACAAGACCATATTCTATAGTTTCTGAACATTGCATTCTCTCCAGTGAAACTGAAAGTGGAAATTAAGTGTATGATTTTATGAAAAATAACCATCAAAATACAAGACCGATTGGCTTGCAGTGGGATAGAAAAGTGAATAGGGAAGTATCTTCCATTGGTTTCCATAATAAAAAATCAATGCTAATTAAGAAGACAAAGTTAAAAATAAATGCAAATAGCAATGTTTGGACAGAGAATATAGTTATGCAATCACTATCATAGGATTTCGTTTTTATGGGCTCAGCTAGATGAATTCATGCAACAAAACTATCATTGTCTGTTAAACACAGAGATGCAACCTCTGATTCAAAACATCCCCAGATGTAGACAGCTGCAAGGGTATAACTAGCAGTCACAACCTTTGAAAGTATGTCCTACTCTCTGCTGTTTCACAGGTCTCCATCCACTAATGAAGCCCAGGCCAGACTGAGCCAGTACAGCTGTTCTCATATTCTCGATATAAAGTAAGACTCATGGATGAATTTAAAATTACCACCCAAATCCAATAGTTCAGTAAAGGGCACAGAGAGCAGAGCTGTGGCAGTCAGACATGACATTAAATGTGTTTAAATTGTTTGAACTTAGCTTTAATTAACAGGTCTTAATAATTTGTGTATTAATCTGATTTCATTATTCTTCTGTTGAGCATAATGCTGTAATTAATTACAGTATCCTCCCATGTCCCTTCCTCTCATAAGGAAGGAAAATTTTAATCCTGTTTTACAGCTGAAAAGTCAAAGAACAGGGAAATTAGGCATTCCCCTTAAAATGAGCCAATTTCAAAGATATATTTGGCCAAAGATTTGAGCTTGCCAAGAGAAGTGTTAAGAAACTGTAAATTACCGAAGATCAGTAAGAACTGTATTTGGAACATGATTATTATTCCATACAAGGAAGGTAAGTATAAGCTAACCACTAGGCATGAGAAATTGCATTTCAAAAAGGACATGACTGTTCTTACATCCTCTACTCAGATGTCAACAAGTCAGAAGTTTCTTCATGTGAACCCCATACTCACACAGAAAGACAAGGCAAATGAAGGATGTCATGGGATATAATCAAAGTTAAGAGTCCACCCATAAGATTCAGATTTCCAAATGAGTAATACATGAGTTCCTTAGAAAGTAAAATCACAAATAAATAAAGCAATCCTGAAATTTTCTCATATTAAGCATATTCCTTTATCCCAGAGATACTCCTGCCTACAGCTTCTAAAATAAACTTTAAAAATAGATAAAGACAAACCTGACAGTACAAGGATCATCTTAGAAAAGGCATGTGAGAAATTTCTGAAGCACTAGTCCTAGGAAAGAGCCATGGTACTCAAGGCTTAATCTGTAGCACTGGGACTTTAACAGTAGGAACATTTTATATTTATTTTCATTTAATAGCTCATAATCACAACCCTACTCATATATGTCAATGTTTCTATTGTTTTTAATATGAAAAAAAAAATTAAACCTCACTAAAAATTCCAAGCTTCCTAAGCCCATTGCCTCACCTATAGCAGTCAACAACATTCATAAATCTCAGGCTGCCATGGCTCAAATGCAGATCCTGGTTTATAACAAATGGCAAAAATAGTGGATGCAAAAAAGTATTACTTCAAGGACACCAAGATCCAAACAATAGTTTGGCATATTAGAAAACACTATAAAGTTTTTGAACACCCTTCTATCTTTTATTTCATACTTCTATAGCAATGAAGCTACAATTTTGTTATGTTTAAGTAACTTTGAAGAGATTTCGAAGCTGTATTTCCTTGATATATATTTACTTGATATATTTGGAAAGCTTTAGAGAAACACAGTAACTTTAACTATATTTACTAAAATAAGGTGCTTTATATCAATTAAAATATAACTTTATAATAAACAGAATAGTACAAGAACAGCAGTGTTAGTCCAAACCCAAGTCTAAATGAATAATAAAACCATCCTGCCATGGAAACACAGACTGCTCCTGTCCTGTTGTGCCCTTAATATACCTGCAAAAACAGCTAGACTATCCTGCATACCCTGAAATTCAACAGCTTGAAGTGAACTGGAAAACACAAGATTCCTTTGTTGCAGAAGGCTGTTCCAATTCTACCGCACTGGAACAAGGAGCTATCCAACTTGCCTGCTTTTGACAGTCCCTAGAAGGTGACTTATTTTTTCACAAGGGTTAAAAAAAAATTCATTTTAGAATAAAATGTGGTCTTGAACATTAGAACTAATACCAGAATATTGTCAAACAGTCTCATGTAACATATGCTGGAAGTGATGCTGCTTAAGAAGACCACTGCTGCATACTATACCTTTCTAAATGTCTGAATATTTTCTAAATTAATCTTAACGCTGAGCGAAACACCACAGACTCCTATCAGAACTACAAAGGCACCAATGACTACACAAAAATTATTCTACATTCAGAGGATGGAAGAACAACCTCTTAGGGAGACAGAGAACTGTGGAAAACAGGCTCCAATTGCTCCCTCAGCTTAGGGATCCAGCTCTCCCAAACTGGGATCTCCATAACAAGGGACAGCTGCAATTATCTGCTACACTAGTTCTTTTTCCAGCTGGGAAACATCTTTTTCAGTACAAAATTAATTTCTCAGCACCACTGATACTGTGTATACTGAAGAGGAATTTTATTTGAGTTATGTGGGTGCAAGCATACCTCTTTTGTCATTGTTATTCCCTACATATATTTTCCAATATTTAGAGTGGTGAGATTCACTATATCAAAGCAAAGTCCTATCTCCTTCACTCAATGCTATAAACTGCAGTTAGGAGCTCTTCCAAGACTAAACAGTAAAAAGTTGGATATGCTGAAGAATAGTTAATGGACACAATCATCTGCTCCTGCCTCACTCACTTAGGTAAGAAGTAACCATGGCACGTACCGATACACCACTACTGTCAGCAGGAGTCAAGCCTACAGCTTTTGCCACTGCAAACACACATTGCTGTCTAATGAACTGAAACAGAGCTTAAGAAGCTTAGCAAGTCAGCCAGTAGCAAGAGATATGACCAGAAAGAAGGCTTTATTTGAACAGACCTTCAAATTTTCTGTTTAAGAAGACAAGTTACAACTAGACCTACAATGATTATTCTGCGTATATCTACACAGCAATTTATTATACTAAAGTATCTGAATTTTCACTTGAAAAAAATCCTAAAAGTTTCTCACAAAGCATTACTACAGTACTTGAGTTAAAAAGTTAGCTTTCAGTTATTACATTTATAGAATAAAGGACGAAAATTAAGAAATATTTAGCAATAAAGAGTATTATGTCAGATATTAGGTATAAGATCATTTTTTTCCAGAATTTTGATAGAACATAAACAGATTTCAACAATATAAATGCTTTGAAATTTGCTGGATTGACTGAGGATTTAAGAATGTTGTTTTCCAATTTTACAATGTAAAGCAAAATAACCTTATAATGCAGAAACTCTTTTCATTTCAACCCTGCTCTTTTAACCAGTTGTTTAAATTTAAAAAAAAAATTAAAAACAATACTTTTTTGCAAGATGTTGGAGTATGGGAACTTGCTTATTTCAACTCTGATGCTTTCTAATGCTGCTAAATTAGAAAACAATGAAACAAGTACATTAGAAGACACTAAATTCCCAAAACAGGTAATGACCAAGGCGGATCTGAAATCAGTAATTCATATTATAAATCCATGATAATAAATCTTGACATTCACCAAAACATGATGTTCTCAGCTCAAATTCCAAAGTTCTTATATAGGCCAAACTCCATAATAATTGGCTGACAAATAGGATGTTTCCCTAGTAAACAGATGATTTCTTGCAAATATCGTAATCAAACTCCAGGAAAAGCAGGCAGCACTCAACTAAATGTAAAATAATATGATCTCCACCCAAAAGAATTTACAGGCCAGAAATACAAGTGCAGGCAAACACCAAAGTGCAAATTACTCATGGAAAGGCCCCCCCCACCCCCCACCCAGGGAGCCTTTTTACTTTCTGCAGTAAGTTTTAAAGAAATCTTATTTAAAAAGAAAAAAAAGGAAAAGAGAAAGAACTAAAATCCTTCGATTGTGTTAGAAAGGATTATCTGGTTTGAAGTAAGTTATTTTGACTTTCTTGCTGTGGTGGTTCAGGATTTGTCTCTGCTGTCAGCTTCTCACAGGACAAGCAGCAGCA
Organism: Sclerurus mexicanus; assembly: GCA_013396755.1. NCBI lineage: Eukaryota > Metazoa > Chordata > Aves > Passeriformes > Furnariidae > Sclerurus > Sclerurus mexicanus. The sequence goes on from VWZF01006637.1 coordinate 842,774, forward strand.
GAGCTGGCCTGGCTCTGCCCTAAAGCCAGGCTCAGCTAACCCAGCCTCACACCTCCATGGTGCTCAGCAAGCAGACGCTTCCCAGCTCCAGGCTCCCTGCAGCTCATGAGGTGCTTATATACATATATCCCAAAGAAAATGCCTATATATTCCACTTCCTTATTTTAATTACTCTTGGAAAGAATATATCCCATCTTACAAGCCTAACTGAGACTCTTACAGTCCTTTACAAAATAGAACAAGGCTAGAAACCAGACTGCGAGAAGGAAATATTCTAGAGTCCTTCTGGCTACTTCGGCATCTCATGCAGAAAATCCTTTAACTTGTGTCAGAGCTTTAACCTGGAGAGAACACTGTACAGCACACATTTTCAAAGTGTGGCTCTGAGCCTATGCCCTTTCTCTGGGTCTTCTTCTAAGACAAACCCAGCTCCTACACTTCTCTTTCTTCTCCATTTCAGTGCAAATAAATGTATCTCTCTTCAGCAGGCAACAGACTAGAAAAACAGATAATATTTTCTGTCGGTTTCTCATTTCATACATTCTGAGACAGGTGAAAAAAAAGCTAGATAATAGTGATTCAACACAAACCAGGTATCAGCTCCCACATTCTGAAGCCCATCTGCCTGTACATTCCCTTTATTCAAGAATACTACGTTTCAAAGGGCAAGAGAATGCATTGGAAAGATGCTTTCTGTAGTCACAGTAGACTCAAGTGAAATGCTACAGCCCAGGCTAAAATCAAAATTCTCATAGATATGTTTGATCCAGTGGATCCACTGGAGTGGATTTTTTAAGCCTTTCCAAAATATGTGTTGCTGCAGACCTTTCATTTTTTTAAGTGGCCAAAAAATATGCACACAAGAACCTGTTAGAATGAAAGCTTTCACTTGGTCACTGTAATATAAAGCATAAACTAGCTGCTTTTTCTTTGAAACTGACCTTTCAAAATAACTTTTTAGAGGTTCAGGCTTTCTCTTAGAGGGAAAAAGACTTTACCGACATAAGGTTGCTAATGAGACAGGGCTGACTGCCATGCATAAACACTGTAGTACTATCAGCCGTATTGATAAAATCACTCTGATTATTATGTTTAAGAAAGCTAAAAAACACTATTTTCTAACCTATGTAATACTGAAAAAGAGATCTGCTCAGAAGATAATAATTTCTCCTTTTTCTGTCAAAATTTAAAATAGCTGAAAAAAAGTAAAAATAACACTTTTTATGTCTTCTATGAAATGTTAATATTCAAAATTATTATTGAATCTTCACTGTCATTTGGTCAATTTCAATATCTGTGATTCAAGAAGACTCATCCAAGCCCATAATTATACACTTGCAAATTGGAAACAGGAGTACAAAAACCTGCAATTCTGATGTTCAGGTAAATACAAAGTACTTCAGCTTGGAGAATATCCAAAGATAATTTATTCTCTTGGTGATCTTAATAGATTTCATCAAGACAGCTCAGTAAATTGGATGATATGTCAGAAATACCAGAACAGCAAAATGATTACTCAAATGACAGTTTCATAGTAGTAAAGCTCTAAAATCACCCAAATGCATAGCATAGAATAATACAATCATAGACTCATTTAGGTTGGAAAATACCTTTAAGATTATCAAGTTTATCAGCCCAACACTGTCAAGTCCACCATGTGCCTCAATGCCATACCTACATCTTTTAAATGCTTCGAGGGATGGTGACTCAACCACTTCCCTGAACAGCCTGTTCCAATGTAATATGATAACTAACATGAATCTTTTCTGTGAAGAAATTATTTTTTAATTTAATAATACATTCAAATAATCTCATTTTGAAGAGAATTCTCATGGCAGCATAATGAGTCCACTGTAATTTCCTGATAGAATGGGCTAAATGTCCCTAAAAGAGTGAATTATAATAATCAGCCAGTGAGATAACAAAAGAATTAGTCAGCATCTCTGTAACTTTAGTTCTGATCAAGGTCTCAGCTTGGCACTGATAAAGAGACTGTAAAAAGGAGCCTTCGTAACAAATGCAAATACTTACTAAATGATAAACCTAAGCAACATGACATTTTGTGACCAGATGTATCAAATTATGCTAAAAGCATTACAAAATGTAATAGCAAAAAGGAGAGATTAGAGGAAGAAAAAAATAATTATTTTAAATATTTTGCAACATAATTCATGGTCTTTGAAGCATACCCTTAGCACTGGTATTTTTCAAATAGATTACATTTGTATAAATGAGAACATAATTAAGAATAAATGGAATAACTTCTAAACGATTTAAACACTTGGTCACCAAAAATGGATCATTGTTTTTGGCAGACATCTCCATTCTTCTAATTAAAGTCAACCATTTTAAACACTTTCTTCCTATTAATCTGACATATGTGATGAAGGAACTATAAAATTTAACACCATCTAATGAAACTATTTCCACCTTGCACTTCTGCTCAGTAAATGATGACAGTCTGTTCCCCAAGCAAAAGAAACAGCCCTATGGATTTCTCAAGGGGTGAAGCCAATGGCAGTGTTTGATAGCCAAAAAAAAACAGATAAACCACCAGCTGCCTTTCAGTGACTTTGCTGAGAGTGGAGAAGGATGAAAACTGCACAGACTCTCCAGGCAACCTGCTACACTGCCTGACTGTTCTCACAGGAACAGTCTGAACTTAGATCCAGTCTGAACACTTCATGTTGCAATTTATGTCAAACTATTTCCTTGTCCTCCCACCATGCACCACTGTGAAGTGCCTGAGCCTGTCTCCTGGTCAACATCCTCCTAAGTAGGGGAGGACTGCTGTGAAGTCCCCTTGAAGTCATCTCTTCTCTGGGCTGAACATCCCCAGCTCCCCCATCTTCTCACAGGACAAATGCTTCAGCCCCCCCAACCAGCTTCATGGAGCTCCACTGAACTTACTGCCTTCTTGCACTGCATGGCCCAAAACTGGATGTAGTATGTAGATGGAGCATCTTAGATGCAGTATCTAAGAAGTCCTGAATAGAGGCAGATAATCCCTTTCATTAATGTGCTGGCAACATCCCTACTTATACAGCCCAGGAGGCTCCTGGTTGTCCCTCCTGCCAGGGCACATGGCTGGTCCATGCCCACCAGGGCCCCAGGTTGTATCACACTGTGTGACTTGTCACAAAGGCAAGAAACCAGAAGCATTTCTTTCTCATGTCAATAGATGCAACAGTAGCACCTGGGGCCCTTTTTCCTGCCATTTCCCACCAATGGCATTGCCATTTTGACTAATAGGTTAGTTGTAGAATCATGCTTTAGGAGGGAAAGACAGGGAAAATCCTATCTCCTTCCTAAGGATCTGGAACAAAACATTATCCTAAATAATTCTTTAATATACTAAGCAGCATAATTTCTTTGGGAAACATTAAATCACTGAGGTGTATGACTCATCCACCTAGAACTGGACAATGGTAAGGGTCTTCTAAATTTGGTACTAATTGTCCTTTTGTTTAAAGCTTCTCTACACTCTCACGCACCTTAGGTCAGACTTGTAAATACATCAAAATAATTCTTCATGGACACTTTTAATATAGCATCAACTGAGATGAGAGTAAAAATGTATCACATAAAGATGCACTACTGGGAAATCTCACAAACAGTTCCAGATAAAATGCTCTGTTAAAATTGATTAACTACCCAAGCTTCTGCTATTTCTTGTGTAAATTATAAACTAAGTAATGTTTGCTTCCTGCTACAGAGTGGCACTAATATGACAAGAAAAAAGATCACAAACACTAAAAAACACACACAAAACACCTGATTAGCTCCCATTACTGAAGAGGAGCCTAACGTATAATTAATTAGTCTTACAAATTATAGTTATTCCTAGATCTTATAAGAGACCTTACAACAGAATAACTCTATTCCTATACTAGAATATTACCTGAGGACTTGAACAAACACTTGCCTTTAATTTTTAATCATCTCAGCGGTCATTTCTAAGTAGAGTACAGGAAGAAGTTGCCACTTCACTATAACATGATCTCATTGTCATTGGTGAGGCCACACCTCGAGTCTGTGTCCAGTTCTGAGCCCCTCAGTTCAAGAAAGACATGGAGGTTCTGAAGAGTGTCCAAAGAAAGGTAATGAAGTTGAAAGGACTGGAGCACAAGTCCTGTGTGGAGCAGCTGAAGGAGCTGGGGTTAGGGTGAAGAAAAGGAGACTCAGGGGAGACCTTATTGCTCTCTACAACTGCTTGAAAGGAGGTCGGCCTCTTCTTCCAGGAAACTAGCAATGGGACAAGAGGAAATGGCCCCAAGCTGTGCTATGGTAGGTTCAGGTTGGACATCAGGAAGAATTTCTTCATAGAAAGCGTTAAGCATTGGAACGGACTGCTCAAAGAGGTGCTGGACTTAGTATCCCTCATAGTGTTCAAGAAATGAATGGGTGCACCACTTATTGCTAAAGCTTAGCTGACAAAGTGGCTGGTCAAAGGCTGGACTCGAGGATCTTGGGGATCTTTTCCAACCTTAATGATTCTATTCATGATTCCATGATTTGCTGTCACCATGGGAACTTTCCTTTGCTAACTTGACAAACAGAAACAAATCCTAGGTTTTGAATACATGTTTAGGATTTATTAGTTTTTACTAAGAGAACAGAATTTAACAGAGGCCTGTATCCGGCTATAGAACTGCCTATTTTAATTTTAAATATCTTCCCCATGTATACAAGAAATCTTACTCAAAGTATTTTATCTGTCAGAAACTTAGTGAATAAAGTAGGTGAGACTTCTTTTAATATACAATTTTGTTTCCATGTGTCCTCGTTCTGGCCAGAACAGGGTTAATTTTTGCAGTAACTGGGAGGGGGCATGGCTAGGGCACAGAGATTTTTCTATTCATTGCCAGGGGCAGAGGGAAGGAAGTCTCTTCCAGGGAGAAGGGCTCTCTCCCATGTTAGCACAGCTTGGTGGAGGAAGCAGTTTGGTATTGTCTGTTTTGCAGGGGTTTCTGTGTGAATCATTCACCCCTTCCTTATATTCTTTGTAATTAGTATTGTTGCTGTTGCTGTTTGGTTTCTTATCTCATTGGTGTTTCCAGTAACTTGTTCTTACCTCAACCCGTAATCTTCACCTTTTGTGCCTCTAACTCTCCCCTCCAGACTGCCACATGAGGAGGGGAAAGGGGACCAGGCAAGTAGCACATAGTTTGAAGTGTCTCAGTGAGAGCACTAAACTGGGAGTACCATCCTAAACCATGACACCCTGCAAAAGAAAAACTGGATACTGAACAAAGAATTATGTTAAATGACATGAAGTATATGGAATCATATTTATGCAGTGGTGCCCCAGCTCATCAGGCAAAGAAATGGCGATAGATGAGACTCTTTCCTTCAAAATATTCTTGTAGGTAATTTTCTGAAAATACATTTATAAGAGCAGAATTTAGTGCATATAGATTCACAAATTTCCAGAAAAAATGCAAACAAGTAATAAACAAACTAAAGTGCTGACCTTACCAACAAGTTTTTCTATTTCATTAACAAGGATGTAAACTTGGAACAGTATAAAAGAGCTGATATTGGTAATTTCTCAAAATGAAATTGTGCTGCTAGATAATTCTGACAGCTTTCAACCACAGATAGCTCACACTAATGAAGATGGATGCTATATTAGTGCTAAGTTAAAACACTGCACAGTGAGGGAGCTGGATCTTTTGTGTGACTCAGACTTTGGACTCATTTTGAGGGACAACTTAATTTAGGTTGTTTTTTCCTCTGAAGCTTTGGAGTTTAGCCCCAGGTAAAAGCAAAACAGAGTATGCAGGACTATGGATGTTACTGCCTCACTGGAACTTCAATTGACTTTTTGATTTCACATCAGAAGGAATTTCAACTTCTCTTTCCAAAGAATCAGCAGGGGTTACTGGACTTTTGACAACTGGATTGCCTCTTGCGATCACCCAGGAATTGTAGCTGGAAAAATCTGTGACATTTCAGAGACACAGGGCATGAGCAAATCCCTCATTCTCTCTTATTTTCTTTACTGTGACATTGTAGTTGTCTTCTTTTGGCCTTTCACTACTTTTGTTTTGTCTTAGCATTTGTCACGGAGCGGTAGGAATCACTTTGTGATGGATGATACAGGACTATCTGTGTGGCAGATGTTCTCTAAACATCAGATCCTATGAGACAGCTGTTCTGTGAACCTCTGAACAAGGCATCTGTTGTAATAATTGTAATAATCCACAGTAAGTGCAAAGAATTAGACTTAATGACAGAGTTGTTCTATACTTGCCCTATCTCACCTCTCTGTAACAAATTCCTTCTTTGCAATAGACAAATATTTTTCCCCACTCTTGCAAACTATTTCTAGCCAATCCATTAGTTGGAAAGTTTTCTGAAATCCTCAGGTCCCAGAAGGCAACAACCAAATCACTGAGTCTAAATTCAAGAAAGCACACACAAAAACTTTGAAAAATAAGTCACTGCTCTAGAATCTTCCCCTTTCTCCCCCATATGCAGAACACAGCCCCCATCAGCTGATGACAGAGGAGCAGATGACTTTATCAAAGCAAAGAACAACATCCAGATCCTCTAAGTCTCCTCCTATTTCCCTCAAGCACATCTCTTCAGGACGGTGGATCTGCAGCTTGCCTTACCACATGCAGAAACAGCAGATACCAGAAAGACTCTAGGAAAGGCAAACATACAAATTTCAAAGCCTCAGAATTGCTTCCCCAAAGTGGTCAGCACTAGCTGTAGCTAAGTACATAGCAAACACATTACTGTTTTCTGCCAGGATGCAGTTTTGTTGAGTTGGTGACTTGAGATTATGTTTTGCTTTGGGATATTCTTTTCTTTACAAGGCATTTTTACATGTTACAGAGAAGCTGAATGAGAAACACTTTGAAAGCAACAATCACATTCAAAGCAAACAAGATTTTGGGGAATTTGGTCCTATTCTCCTTGATGGAAAAAAAAAAACTCCTTTCCACAAAAGAAAACAGAGCAGCAGTAAGTTTCTTTTACAGCAGCACAGTCCAAGTTTCTCTTGACTCCTCTTCTTGTGCTGATGACCAAGAATCCAGAAAGAATGTAAGAGGGAGAGATGAGGCAGCTGCTCAGCATAAGCTGTTGAGTGAGAAAAATGTTCTTACTGTTAGCCTAAAAACGCCTGTCCACCCCCAGTGTCATTTATTACATCTACTATGAAAGAGCTACTGCTGGTAGTAGCTCATTCTGTCATCTGAAAAAGTTTGGACCTCTTTCAAAGATCAGTATCAGTTCCACAATGCTAACCCTAATCACTTTGCCATGATATTTTGTTAAACTTCTTTGCAAGGGTCTCAGTACAAGGAACCAGGCCTCAAGCAAACTAGGATTGTCTTTCCTAGGTTTTGAAGGAAAGGATGGAGAGGTTTAGTTACCTTTACCAATACTAGGAAATAAAGAAATAATGGTACATAATTGCCAGAGAAGTAACAGTATCTACAGATTCTGCAGTTACCTGTTTCTAGCTGTTACTACAGAACTCCTTCAACTGAGAGGATTCAGCTAATGTTACCAAGCAGAAAAAACATCAAAGAGAAAACAGAAAGCTCAGAATATCAATGTCGATGTCTTAGTACTTCAGAGGCAAAGTGATTGATGGATGGCTCAAGATTGTCAAAATCTAAATTCTGCAAAGACAAGAAGACAAAAGGGGGATTAGTTTTGTTTAAAAAATGAATTAGTTTAGGACTACCAGCCTCAATAAGAAACAAATGAGAATGCACTCTTACCCTGGCCACTATACTAAGCCAGCTATCTTCACCTCTTTGCTGTCAAAAATATTTTTACACTGAATCATCAGCGTACTTTCTTCTCTACTTCCAGTGTGAGGCCAGGACAGGGACAGGATACGCCATGCCAATGGAATGGCTCATGCAGTGGGACTCTAGTCACCAGCAGTACTTCTGAGAGAAAAAGTAGTTTTACAGGGGGGTAGTTGTTTTTATTTTTGTGCAAGAAACTTTCTCAAGAATTACTTTTCTGTATTCAGAAGTCTGAAAAATATATGTTGATTTCAGATAACCCTTCAATTCTTTGGGATTGATCGTGACAAAACCTTTTGAAACTGATCAGTTCTCTAAAAAGAGTATCACCACATTGGACTACTATACATATTATCTGAGTATAAGTCAATACCAATACTGCTGCTTAGACTTTTACAGGCAACATATTATCTTCCTTTGAAGTTGGGATTTTTATTTAATATTATTCCTGTAGAAACATACTGGTGCTTCAGCTCTCATATATTCAGCATTTGATTGATGATGTGGTATTTCACTTCACATGATTCCACCATGAAAGAAACTCATGCATTTACACAGTGCAGTAAGATGATCTCCCCTTCAGCAGCCTGCAGATGCACATAGAGCTTCTTTCCAGATACTACTGACCACTTATATTTTGCAAGTCATATCAAAAAAACATAAGTCATGATACTGAGCTGCTATTCTCAATAGTTCTGTTTCTCTGTAGAACATCTTGCTCAAAGAAATTTAGCACCATTACTACTGTCCTTTTCATGACCAGAGTACTGTCTCTCACAGTAAAGAAGGAGAAGCTTTGAAGGTCAGAGCATACAGAAATCAGTAAGATCAGGTCTTGCTCATCAAGGTGTTATACAAACCTGGAGTAAATAGCAGATATTGTCCCATGTAAGAAGTAAGCCATATGATCATGAGAGGCATAGATAAACATGGAAATCCATCTTCTTTCTCTTACCAGTTTAATTAGTCTGCAACTTCAGAGCTGTAGACAGGCGATGAGAAAATTCACAGAGTGATTCAGATTTATTTCATTTATGGAGGTTATGTGATCATGAATACTTTGGACACCAAACATTTTTATATGAATGCAGTTAGCAAAACTGTCTAAACAGTATCCAAATTTTAAAAATAAGCAAGCCAATAAACACTAGAAAGCCACAGTACTTTGGTACATACGCTATTGTCAACAACAAATTGATTAACAGCAGATGACCACCAATTCAGCTTGTCTTACTTGGTTATACAATTGCTGTCAATCATTTTTGTTATTGTGTGATTCCTAGGGTAAAAAAAACTTATAAATTCCTTATCATAGAACCACAAGGTGAGTCACAGGCAATTTTTTTTCTTTCTTTATTCCTAAACGCATTAACATTTTGTGCCTAAGATGTGATAATTGTGTTCTACAAGGCTCCATTCCTTCATTGGACAACGTGCAGAAGACCATGTTTCCTAGGAAGCCCATCAAAATTAATAGGTATATTGCCTTTAGAGAATGATTTGCAAAAGGAATGCTTAACATTTACCATAATTTCTTATAATTTCCTAAAGTGTCATCCTTCTGCTGTGTACTGACAAGCAATGAGAAAAAGAATGCTCTGGAAAGAAAAAAAAAAACAAGTTGAGTGGAATTAGGAGTAGTAAATAGTGTGCTGACTGTGAAGTAATTAAAAGCCATAAAGCAGGAAGAAGGCTGGAGGTGCCTAAAAGGCATTATAATTGAAACCTAATGCATGTTAACTGTGAGTGAAGCACTGAAGTCATTGACATGAATGACAAAACTCACACTGAATTCAACTGGGGCAGGATTTTATTCGATAAGTGCTCAACAAGAAGGCCAGTTCAGCTTCAGAGAGATTGATTGGAGGTTTGTGGATAAAAAAAAACCTTGCTGAAAATGAGAACCAGTGATTTATATAGACAATGATATGCACAGTTGTGAAATAGCCACAAAGGAAATAAAAAGACAGAATTAAAACCAAATGAGTTAATCCTTGAGAAACAGGAAGAGGAACTTTTTTTTTGTTTAATATGATTAGGAGGGGGGAAAAACAAAGACCATTACAAAGAATACAGAATCAAGAAAAATCCTAAACATAGAACAACTTTATCACAACTAATAACTAGGAAGAAAGTGATGAAGAAGTTAAAAAGCAGTGATAACTTTACAGAGCATAGCAATTGATAACAAGTAGATTGGGAATACTTAGAAAATCTGAATTAATTCAGATAGCACATAGTCTATTTAACCATGAAACAGAAATGAATTAAGAAAGAAAAAGAATTTTCTGTTCAGTGTATCTAATCTCCAGAGCTCATTCAAGTAATGGAACCATTCTTCAGAACCAGTCAATCCAGTTTCAGTGGTTTTAACACCATGTTGTCAAAAGTAATGTGAGTTTGCCTAGATGAAGTTAATACATTTACAAAAAAAAAAAAAAAAAACCAAACAAAAACAACAAAGTAAAAACATATTGGATATCACTGCTATTCTATAGCAAATATTTCACCAAAAAGTTCTATCTGTACAGGAAGTGTAGCAGACTAACAAACTGGTGTTTAATTGGACAAAATGAAAGAAATTTCATACTAGACATGATGCATGTGAAGAGCCAAAAAAACATGCAGAAAAGTATGTGCAGAAAATTACATAAGAACGGGAGTTCAATTGTTGCAAAAATTGTTGTGTTACTTTGGCTGGTATATCCAAAAATCCGACAACAGTCAGCAAGTAATGAATAGAAAGGAAATACTAGACCACTGAATAATGATAGTCTCCATGTCTAGAGAACACTTACAAAGTCATTCTTTACCAGACCAACAAATCTTCCCAGCAAAATAAGTCCAACATTGAGTACTAATTCATGAAAAATTATGAGGTGGAATTGTGAGCATGCAACTTGTAGAAGGGATGTGAGAAACCTTGAAAACATTGTGGAAAACAAGTATTTTTAACTATACCAGCAAGTAGACAACCTCCTAAAATAACATGCCAACTTTCACGATCTGATCCTGCAAGTCAGTAACTAAAAATATGCATTTAATTGCTTATTTAATTTGTCTGTGTGAGATAAAATAAAGAACACAATGCCAACTGAGGGAGCTCAAGAGCTATGTATTCTTAAACAGTGTCTCTAGAGGGTCCTAGCTGGAGCTTTCAGCTCTGAGGAGATTTGAATGTCACCAAAGAAAGGGCAGAGGATGGTGCTTCTGAGGCATCATGAGCTTTCTCTCTGCACCTTTTACTCAGCCAGCTGCCTAGCAGGTAGTGGGTCTTTTGCACTTTATATCAGACATTGTTACACTTCATACGGTCATTACAGATGCAACTATACTTTCTCTTAAGGGCTGGCAGCTGGCTACCCTAATGCAGTGAGCAAAGGCACTTCCAACTGCTCTCATCTGCAGAGTATCCTCATGAGAAACTCCTGGTTTTACTGAGCTGCAATGCAAAGGCTTAGTAAGAAAATATTCCCTCAGACATGAGTCCTAGTCCCTCCCCAGGCTACACAGTTTGTTCTTACAGCCATACAAACACTCCCTGGAGACCTAATGCATATTCTCATGCACATTCTGCAGAGACCTCTACTTTTCTGTCTTCTCAACATGCACACACAGTATAGATAGTGCAAATAGGGGAGTCTGAAACTCCCAAAAAGCACACATTACTTATTTATTCTTACTGTAATTCCACAAGGATGTAAGAAAAAGATAACCCAACCAGCCATTGTCCTATTTACTTTGTCCTACATCTTGTACCCACTGAATCATATTTACATTTCCAGTCATTTTTAGCATAGTACATTTATTTTTATGTACCAGGTCAGGACATTCTAGGCATATAATTAATACTTTTATCTGAAAATTTTGGAAGAAAAAAGGTCTCTTCAAACACTATGAAGAGCTGAGAAAATGTTGATAAGACTTAAATTATCAACAAAAAAATCACCTTAATAGTTTTGCACATCCATTACTAGTGAGGAAATAATGAGCTTCTTTTTAAGTAAGAAGTCACTTGTTTCTGTTCCTCTACAGAAATGATAATCACAGTTAAGACTAGAATATAAGAATAGTTTTGCTCGTGAGTTGCATCATATACACTGTGTAACATTATGCAATATTTTTAGACTGTGAAAATCAGACATAAATCATTCCCGCTTCACAAGTCACCTTTAAGGAAGTATTTAATGTTTTTTTTTACTCTACTGTGACTACATAATTGAAAAGTAAGTACTAAAAATGTTTAAACATGAGATTCAATGGCTTAAAATGAATACTGACACAGTAAAAATAGATTCCTTGAGAGAATTAACTAATCATTAATAACTTGAATTGACAAAGGCAGCACTAATCAAATTCTGGCTTCATAATAATTCTTACAAAAATGGTTGGAAGAGGAGAGCAAGCTAATGAAGTCAGAATAATTTCTGTAAAAACAGTAATGAATCTACAGCACATTAACTCATTACAGAATTATGCTTTAATTTCAGTATTTCATTTCCAGGTCAAGAAAAATGCAGGTCATTTAGGGCATGCTGAGAAGGAAAAAGATAATGCTTTTTATAACAGCACCTAAGTCATGTGAAATAAAAGTTGTTAGAAATAAATGTATAAGTTATGTTGAATACAATTTATTTGGGAAAACTACACTTAACTAGAGTGCTCAGCGAGCAGGACTGTTATGCCACACTAAATTGAAGACTAACCTGAAAAATCACATTTCTATCTTGAACCTGATCCTCAGACTTGACAATAAAGTCTGAGGACTCCATGGTGACCGAATCAACCTCCATATATAGAATTTACCAGGCTGAAGTGTGTGTGCACTGTAGAGCACACATGCTTTTGGCTTCGGAGAGTCATCAGAACCATTGTACATGCATAAACCGCACGTATAGTAGAAGCCCAGAAGACCTTTCAGAAGTGTCAAACTTATAATGCATGGCTCTACAACACAGCACACATGTTCAGAGGCTTCAAATGAGATGATTTCTGTGTCCAGAGTCCCAGATGAGACTACTATGAAATGCTGATGTGCAGCAGCTGGAGCAGGGGCATCTGGGTTACAGTTATCAGGTGTCCCTAAATCCCAGGCACATTTATAAAGTATTCAAAATGTGCCAAGATTTCTAGAGAATACAGCTGAGAAAATCCAGACATACCTATGTGTGCTGGATTTGGCTGAAACAATGTCACTTTTCTTCATAGTATCTAGTAACCTATATTTTAATTTGTGCTGGAAACACTGTTGGTAACACAGGGATGTTTTAGTTACTGCTGAGCAGTGCTTACACAGTGTCAAGGCTTTGGGCCTCTCGTGCTGCCGCATCAGCGAGTTGCCGGGTGGTGCACAAGGAGCTGGGAGGGGACACAGCCAGTACAGCTCATCTAAACTGACCAAAGGGATGTGCCATTCCATATGGTGTCATGCTCAGCAATAAGAGCTGGGGGAAGACGGAGGAAGTAGGGGGACATTTGGAGTGATGGAGTCTGTCTTCCCAAGTCACTGTTATGCATGATAGAGCCCTCCTTTCCTGGAGATGGCTCAACACCTGCCTGCCCATGGGAAGTGGTGGATGAATTCCTTGTTTTGCTTTGCTTGCATGCGCAGCTTTTGCTTTACCTGTTAAACTGTCTTTATCTCAACTCAAGAGTTTTCTCGCTTTTACCCTTCTGATTGTCTCCCCGATCCCATGGTGAGAGTGAGTGAGCAGCTGAGTGCTGCTGAGCTGCCACTTGGGGTTAAACCACAACAGTTCTTTTTGGCACTCAACATGGGGTTTGGAGGGTTCAAGAAAATGACAGATTTGATTGAAATGTGCTAGATTGGATTTGTAGCTGTTACTGCCTTTTATCTCTTAGCTGGTAGACTCCTGTGCTTGCAATGGGGCCCTGTAGAGTCTAGCGCTGTTTTTGATCTCACTACTTGCTGTAGTGCTGTAGTGCTTATCACCGTACTCTGCAGTGCCTGGGAACATTTTCGTCATAGCAGTGGCCATGAGCCTGGGCTGGCAGATGACCAAGGCATCACTTCTGCCTCTGTGCTGCTGTCCTGGACAGGCTGAGACTCCAGTGTGAGTTCAAGTCAAAGAGATTGTGACCTGTGGATAAGCAGGATCTTGCCAGATCAGGTACCTCTTGAAACATCTGTGCCCACAGTTATGCTTGTCACAGCAGGTGACCCTGAAGGGACTGTTGTCCGAGGCTGAGTCTGTGTTGGAGCATGTACACCTTGATGCATCTGTGGCCGTGCATAAGAACATGCTGGAGCACATCAAAGCACATGGCCATGGATAAGCCCACAACAGAGCAGGTAAATAAGGGACTGCAGCCATGGGTAAGGTCATGTTGGAGCAGGTTTACTTCTGAAGGGACTATGGCCCATGGATTAGGCCATGCTAGAAAAGATACACTTCAAAGCAGCTGTGGCAGTGGATAAGTCTATACCACAGCAGGTATACCACTGAATTGACTCTGACTCATAGACAGACTCTGGCTGATAATGAGTAAAATACTATTACCTATGTTCTACACATGCACACACTGAGAGTTCAAATTACTTCGTGAACCTCCCAGCCAGCTTCAGTTTAAAGTGTTCACCTAAAATCTTCATTTAGCCTCTGCAGCTGCTTCAGTCACTGGGAGTCTTTGTCTGACTTGGAGCTCTGGTCAGGCAAGGAAGAAAGTAAAGGGACTTTGCAAAATCTTCTTTTCACTTTTTATTTTTAAGTCTTTGCTTTTGTGTGAGCAAGGCAGCCACATTTATATTGCTTAAAATAAATCTTATTTGACACAGTTATTCTGTCTGGCTCTGCAGCATGGACTGTTTTTTTGCCAGGAATAAAATCTGTGGTCATTATAAAACTGTGAGAAAAATCAATGTCATATGAAAGGAATGGTTATTTTACATACACACACAAACACTGAGCACACACATAGTATGAGACCTTATCCTCTGATCATGCAAACAAGGAAACAAATAAGTTACATTTGCTTGGAATGCCTTTTAACACTATTGCTAGATATTTTCAGGAGGTGAGACTGAGAGAAAGCACCAACACAGTTTAATCAGAGCTTGCTGTTTTCCTTCTTAAACGTCATGTCTGATAATTAAGTACTACCTTCACTTACAGTAATTCTCTGCAGAAAATCTGAAATAAACCTAAGAAAATGCCATAATTTCCAAGTATTGAGAAACAAAGTATGTCTACACTATGCAGTCCTACTTTAGAACAAAAATATTTCAAAATTTCAGATTTCTACTCAGTACGTTACAACATATCAAAATCTTTGGTCACATTTGATATTGCAGATTTGACTTAATTATGTACAAACATTCTTTCTTGTTTGAAGAGTCGCCAGTCAGACAGTTCTGGCTGCTTTATGCATTTTCTCTGTATTGTTTCAAGTACTAAGGAAAGCTCTTTTGCACTATGGCTTGTCTTATATCTTAAGCATTTTTTTTTTAACTCAGTCCATGTTTGTACACCAGCAGAAGGGATGCACACTGTAAGAAATCACTTCTACAACTGCCAGCTCGCAAAAACTCCCTGCATAGCCTCATGTTTCCAGTGAGAAGGAACCACACACTGCTGCTTGGTGGCCAGGGCATGTCACATTAGACATTTTGCTCTGCCTCCCTCCCCAGCAGTCCCTGATACTGCCTCCAAGCCAGACTGTCAGGTGGACTGGAAGGATGCCACAGTGTGCTGAGCAACATGCCAAGTACCCTAATGGCTGGGTGGGCTTTTCTCTGCTGCATTCTGTGAGGAAAAAAAAAAAAAAAATCAATTTGCTAGCAAAGACCATAAAAAAACCCAAACAAACAAGGAAACCAACCAAGCAGGGAACTGGTAGTTGGAATGTTTTTCTCTCTCAACTGACACATAAGTTCTGTACATTGCCAAACAAAGGGAGTTCTGACTAAATATTTGCCTCCCACTCTTCCCTCTATGAAAAATTAACATGCATAGGATCACTCAGATGAAGAACAGCATGAAAGAGGCTAACAATGAAAGAGTAGTATGAAGTGACAAAACATTCACTAAGGATTAAAAAAAGAAGGGTGGCTTTACGCACTGCCAAAAGCTTTTATTTAAACAGACTATTGCATCCTGCCCCCACCATATACAACCACACAGGGCTGACACTAGGATAAATCTCAACTCTATAAAAATTTACTGACAACCTAGACTGCAAGAGAAAAGCTTATTTACCCTCATCCTCCAGGTCCTGCCTTCCTGTAAAATTTAGCTGTTTAGTGTTGTATAAATATGTGTAGCATTTCCTGAGACTTCTCCATACAGCTTACGCTTTTGGAGACATAGAGACTACTTGTACTTCTTGAAAAGATGGGCAATTCCTTACTTGCTGGGATAGAGAACTTCCCCACAAGACACCTAACAAAGCAGAGGAGATAGAGGGGCAGGAGGAAGGTGGTATCATGCAGCTAAACCATTTTGATTTTCCAAAACTGGGGCTGGTGGGAAAGCGGGCAGGTCCACCAGTGAAGAGCACTCTCCACACCACCACCTGAGGGGGTTGGAGTGGTAGCAGTGCCATTCTGCATGGCAGGGACTGTGACAGGAAAAGCACTTTACTTCCACTTGACCCCCACTGTTACCTGCAGGGCTGTGGCGTGCAGGCAGCAGGGAAATCTCACTGATTTTCCAACTCCCACAACACGGATACTCTCATGCTGATTCAACTACAGCCACAACCAGTGCTCCAGTGGATTTCTGGTCACACTAAGGGGATAATTTTTCAGTCAAGCAAGTGACTCAGACTCACCTCATGCCTGAAAGTTTCAGATTCCAGTCTAAACTACTCAATGCCATCCTGCTGTTTACTTTGCTCTTTTTATTGGCATGAGGAACATTTTCTGTGATAAAGGCTAGTGAAACCCTAGGAGAGATGACCAACCCAAATATTGCAAGTTTTTGTGAACAAACAGGCTGTACAAACATGGTCCAGGATGTTTTACATTCAGTTAATTCTATCTTGGGCCAGGATGGATGACATGACTGAGAATCCTTGAGACCTTCCTCTCTGATTCTGTTGTTGATTAAAAGTCTATCAACCACCTTCCCCACTTTGCTTTCCACCATATAATACAGTACATTGAAATCTAGTTTAAAAATAAAGTTTAAGCCCTGCAAGTGCACAGAAGTGTTGAAGAAGGTGTCTTGTTATGACAACAAAAAATCATCCAGTGGAAAACATGCCACATGCTGAACTAATGTTGACATGAGCCAAAACAATGAATTCATCACAGATTTGTTGGCATGTCCACCTCCACAATCCCTAGAGTCCTGTCTATGTGGCCCTGTGACACCAGAGACTGACAAGACAGGAGGTTAAACTGGTCAGTAGAATAATAAACAGAATGGACAATGTCTAGCCTATGCACAGCATAAACTGGCAACACTGAAATAGAGTAACGTGGCCTTGGGCACTGCCCATGCTCTGCTCAACCCTCCCTCTAAGGACTGGTGAAAACAGCTGTCTCTGAAAGGTGTTCTGGCAGATGATCTAAAGTGAGCAATATGATGCATGGTGGGGAAAGGTAAATACAGGGAAGAGGCACAAACTGTGACAGACCTTCCATATGACGGTCATGAGCTGGAAACATGAGATCCCATTTTCAGGGATCCTCCTTCAACGTTTTTGCCATCTCCCTGGGAAGGGAAGGAAAAGATTCTTTACCCTTAGATGCCCCTTCCATGTGTCTCTCTAAAAAAGGATGTTCTAGGCCATGCCAAAAATATCAACATGGTGTGTTTCCACACCACTGGCTCAATGGTTTGATCGCTGCTCTTACTGTTCTGACAGGGTGAAAAAAGAGGCTGAGAAAAAAAATGTCAGTTACATTTTATGTGGAGAATCATATGACAAAAGTTTGATGGAACAGTGTGAAGCTTTTCCTGGTGTCTGACTAGGACATCCACCGAACTGGAAGGAGGCCAAAGGGCAGAAATCAGAAGGGTGGTAGGAGATTCACAGGGAAATATCTTTTAGCAAGAGATGTTTCGCAGTTTATGCTCAGTCTTGTTCTTGAGTGTTTAAAATACTTTCCCAGAAACTAAGGATAATTATTGTCTTGCCCTCGGTGTTGGACATGTCATTCTATAAACTTTTTTAATGCGTGTTGTTAAGATACATTTCCAGAAAGAAATTTGCCTGGCTTTCTTGTACTTCTATATAGCATGGCTCTGGGACTAAGAGCCATATCCACAAAGCAAGCTTTAGAGAACCCTAGTAAGCACTGATATCTCCTTCAAAAATCAGAGTTTCAGCTCCCTACCCTATCGGCTTCTTCTTCCCCCCTGCTATATTATGCACAAAATCTCACTGTTTGGCAGAGGAGATTTTTCCTGATGAGAAAGGGAGCCAATGCTGGCAGAGCCAAAGACCTCTGCCCCAGTGTGGGCTGGATGTCTACACAACTGGGGGGGATCCAGGGCACAGCACAGGGACATCAGCACTGTCCTCATGAGCATTTTGCAAGGACCAGAGAGTCCACTGTCCCACACCTGGAGCATTCACAGCATGTCTCTGCCAGAAAATTAAACAGGCTTCAAATGAGGCACCAGAAGAACCTCCAGGCAAAAGTTCAGCTTTTTAACCAAGCCCATTCAACATTCTTCAGCATTTTAGTCAGTTAAGAAAGGACTTACATGTTATGTTGAATTAGGGCCAAGTACTTATATCTGAGATGTGCTTTTCACAAGAAAAGGACGTGGATAATCTACTGGACAAAGTGAATGTTTTCATCCAGATGGTTCTACCAGTTTTAAGGTTTTGGTCAAATTTTGGACATGAACAGGTTAAAAACAATATAGCAAAAAGATATTATAAAAATCAGAGCGGTGTCCTTGAATGCCTTGTTCTCTCCTCCCTTTTATTGTTTTGTCCTTTTATCCTGTTAAAAGACCCAAACAGCAGTGTTAAAGGGGAAGATTTCAAAGTCTGTAAATGTTATTAGATGAGGAGCCACAACATATCGTATGAAAATTGGAATCGAAGAGGAAAAGATTTCTATCATTTAAGGCCCTGGTCTTGCCAAAAGCAAATGTAGATGAATGCAGACTGACAAGCCCTGAAACAAAGAACCAAACTGACAGGCTATCAGCTAAAAGAAAGATTCTGCAGCATAAAAAGAGACAAGAAGTTATTACAGAAAAGTCCCTTAAAGCCCTTAGCCAAGTGTCCAGGGGTAGTAAAGAAAGTAAACAAGAATTATATAGCATTGCTAAAGAAATATAAATCAAGGCTGTTGATATCATTATAATAGCACAGTAGTTAACTTGCAGAGGGAATGTACTTTTGGTGCACATGCACTAGAGGAAAATACAACTTCCTTTTTGGCAGGTTGAGCAAAAGAACTAATTGCAAATACAAGGTTTGAATCAAACTAATAGTCAGAGGCAAATCTGAGGTCCTTCCATCAGTCAATCTGATTGTTTAGATGAAGGATTTTTTTCAATTATTAATAATAGTTTTAATTTAAATTTTGGAGATGGACAGCTTACCATCATCATCAGAGAGTGGTAATGCAGAAATCAAATATTGAGCATCTCCAAGAACTATGTGTGAGATAGTCATAACTGCTTCTGTGGGACAGACTGGCTACAAGTGAGTTTTCCCTTACAAAAATGGTATCTTTTGTAAAAATTGCTGTCCTTCTTGATAATTTTCTCCAGCATTTGCAGCAAATATTGAAAAAATAAGGAAAAGATGCTTTCCTTTTCTTCAGTTACAATGTGCTCTCCATGGTCATTTAATAAGTGCAGCCAGCAAGAAATTGCTGGATTTTCTCATAATGCCTTTATTCACTGAAGGTCTAATTCACTATTACCAGGACTTCCACATGCCTGGATATATCTCTTAAAAATAATATTGATTACATATGAGTTACACCGTTGTCTAATTTAGTACTGTTGAACATTTAAGCACTTCCCTTTCCTGCAGAATAAGACATCCTGTGTTGAATGTTCTTAGATTGTGGGGTTTATAGTTCCATGTTAACCATCTGCAACTGCATTTGTCTAACTTAATTTAGATGGGAAAAAGAAAGATCTTTCTGAGTGGGTTTTGTTTTGTTTGAGTTTGGTTGTTTTGTTTTGTTTTTTGCAATACACTTTAAATAACTGTATTTCTGAAAGTAGAACTGAATTGTACCATTATATTTATCACAAGTGAGACCACTCATGATATTTTGGTTATTTTGGTTAAAATTTGACTGCTTACCTGTTTCTTGTCAGAGACACAAAGTTAAAAGATAAAAGAA
Organism: Sclerurus mexicanus; assembly: GCA_013396755.1. Classification (NCBI taxonomy): domain Eukaryota; kingdom Metazoa; phylum Chordata; class Aves; order Passeriformes; family Furnariidae; genus Sclerurus; species Sclerurus mexicanus. The sequence continues at coordinate 862,838 of VWZF01006637.1, forward strand.
ATGTCAATCCAAAAATCACTCATTTAAAGGATAAATACATATTCGTAAAGGCTTTGATCAGGCATTCCTCCCCAAATACAATGTACCTCTGATATCAACAGTAGAAGAAAACCTCAAATAGTGGATTTCCTCATTGAAAAGGAAACTACTTCAGTTTCCAAGCTTCCAAAGCTTCACACCAGAAAACTGTTAAAGAAAACATACACCAACTAATTTCAGAAGTTGGCAAAACACAGGAAAAAAAAGGTAGATTTCATTTTTGTTCTCAAATGTTTATAAAAAGCATCATTAAGCTAACTGAAACAATAAGCAAAATGAAATCCAGGGAATAAGAAGCAGCACTATCCATTCAATTGAAAACTCTACAAGAAGAAAAGGCAAGAAGAAACTGATGTAAGAAATTAGTATGATGACAGTTCACAAGCCCAGTAGCTTTCGTGTTCCTTTAAAATATTGTCAATGACTTTTTGTATGAAATATATTTCTCTAGTACAGTTTCATTGGCAACATTGCATGATGCAATTTCTGTTTCAGACTTTGCTGTCTGCAGGTCATCTTAGCCCAGTAATCACTCTGACTTTGATATCAAATTTCCTCTGTCAGGTGTTCCATTGGGATAGGAACTGGAGTGGTGTGTACCTGCTGGGAACCCAGTCCTTTAAATCATATTTTACTTTGCTTGTAACACATGAGATGGTTATGTCTCTCAGAGCATCCTGGAGGTCCTTCTCAGGACCAGATCTGGCTGCTGTGCAGAGGAAGCCTGCAGTGACCCATCAGCATACCTGGCATGACAGGGACAGCGCCGGGGGCTTGCCTGCCTGACCCAACAGCAGATGTTCACCGCAGACACAGAGCACCTTCAAGGCAGCACCACATGCCAAAAGGGAAAATAGACCAACTGCATGCTGGGGATGGCTGCTCCCGAGCCTGCTGCCATCCACCCAGGGAGGCAGTCAGAAAAGCCAGGCTTCAGTTTTCCATAGGCTGTAAACATGCCTTCAAGTCTAATAAGAACAAAGAGCATCCCTGAGAAACAAGCACCAGGAGCTTCTCCTTACAGCACTGTGAGCTCTGTGCTTGTGTCTCCCCTAAGATTAGTGTGAACTGCTGGTGACTGGGGAGGGCTCCGTGAAAACTCCACATGACTGAAAAATATTCAGTTCACTGTCACTTTTCTGTACTGAAAGCTATTCCTAAATACATGAGCTAATATGAACTCTGGGGCAGGGACCTTATTTTGTTATGGATTCATACAATTCCCAGGGAAATAGGGGTTGCTCTATGACCACAGCAGCTTAGCACTGCCACACTGCTACAGCAACAACAGGAGAACAACGTAAACGTCAGTCACAACACTGAGATCCTGCAATACATCTGCCTGTGACTCAAGCAGGAAATCAGCAGATTTTCGACAAAGCCTGTCATGGAAAACCAATTTAAACTCCAAATCAGTTGAAGTATAAAATGCTTTCTTTCAACAATTCTAAGAAAATGAAGCTGTAAGGAAGTTTCAAAGTCATTATTAAAAAAACAATACTAAATGTTTCTCCATTTCTTTATGTACAGTTTTTCAAATGAAGGCAGCAGTCTATTTTGCTGTGTTCAGAACTGCTTCCCTATCCCCAGCTAAAAGATTAATGCCTTTCACACAACATGGAGGGAAAACAGTCCATGCAGACTCTCTCGGTGCTTCACAGAACAAAGCATCCTAAGAAACCAAACAATTAGCAGCTGCTAATTCCTGGTATCTTTTTCCTTAAGAAATGGGATAGGTAATAACAACTTGGCTAAATGGTTGAATGCATCACACATTCCTTCCCCCCCTGGATTTTTAAGCAGATCAGTAGCACAGGTTAAACGTCATCTTCTCAAATACCTGATCATACAGGTATCCTCCCTTTTGCGGTATTTCCTGAAAAAGTATTTTGTCAAGCAGATATGTGTCTAATGAAAACCAAATTCATAGTGGAGACAAGATGTAAAATACCATGGAAAATAGTGACAGCAGCTGAAGACATTGCCCAATTTCCAGTGTTTTGTCAGCATTCACACTGAGCTTAGTTACAAAGACTTGCATTATTCAAATAAACGTACAAGCTACAGGATGACAAAAATCCTAAATCCTTATGGTTTAATTAACTGCTAAGCCTTATTCCTGGGGCCATCTGCCCTTCACTCAGAAGCTGCCATTGGCACCCTCCCACATGACTAACAGCCATTACAGGTCCTCTTGCCTCCAGCATCCCCTCGCACAAAGCAAATACTTAATCTCATATAACAATACCATCTAGTGGTAAAATACATTCATTACATTGGGAAGCTCCCTTATGTATTTTCCTACAGCACCACTGGATACACACAGCAAGAGCAGAAAACGTCTCCTCACACATATACCTCTGCCCAGCACCTGAACAAATTCATAACTATTCATTTCATCTAAACATATTCTTAGCTTTAAGTACATGGATCTCTCCATGTAGAGCAGATAAGCTTGTACCCCATCCTAAGGATATTAATATATTGATGCCATAAACCATCACCCAAGGAGTAAAGACACCGAACCAGGCCAGGAGTCATCACAAAGCAGTTACAAGTTACACATGTGCTGGCCACACCTCTGGAACAACAGCGTGTCCACAGCTCCTGTATGCTATGTATCGATATAAGAAACACAAATTTCTCCTGTTCCAAACAGAGAAAATAAGGGGGGGAAAGTGCTTACTCTTCTCTACATAAAGACAGAAGTTGTATTCAGGCAGTATCCTGAACCAACACCCCTGTATGACTCTACTTGTCCATGGTACCTAAAAAGAACAAAAACTGAACATAATGGCATATTGTTACATTTAGCTGCAAAATCTTTAGGGGAGCGTGAATTATTTGAGACAGTAGAATAAAGGCTTGAGTGAGTCAGCAAAGGAGAAAGATGACAAACGGGAAACAAAAACACCTTGTTTTACAAAACAATAAATACAAGTTCCATTGATGATGAACAGCTAAAAAGCTGTTTGATATGAAATAAAATTACTCAAAGACAGAATCCCGTAGTAATGCAATGGGACAATTTGCTCTACTTCAGTGGGCTTTGTGGGAACATTAGAATGTTGTAAACAACACATTAACAAAGAGTGCATATTTGTGAAGGGCAAATTAAGTCAATACTCAAGCTGTAGGAACAATTTAGTACATAAAGCAGTGACATGTACAAGTCTGGCTTTTTATCAGCTCAGCCTTTTGATTTTTTTCTCTCTCAAAAAAGAAATAGCTTTGCCCAAAATCTGAGACACCCTAATACTTGAGAAAAAAAGACCACATTAAACTTACACCCTATCAACTTACATAGAGATCTATTCGTAGCAGGCTACAAATTTCTGCTTATAGTCAAACAGAAGATTCTATGAAAAACATTTTATTGTTTGAAATATGTTCTTAAAAAATCAGGTCAATTGCTTTCACAGGATATGATGACCTAGAAACCTTCTATGAACTTTAATTGTAGCTGTTGTTTTTCTGCAGTATACATATTCATCCAAGAATCCTGAAAACTATTTAAATGCTTGTCTTTCTCACACTCAAACCTCCTTAATTATCTAATTCACGAGACTAATAATGTAACTATTACCCCGTGAAAAACTGATGTTCTTCAGAACCTCCTTTAAGCAGCCACTTCACTTAATGAAAAGATCAGCAAAAGAAGCAGATTTCCAAACATGAAACATTTATTAGCCAGCAATAACATCTTCCTATTAAAAATGGCAAATTAGCAACAACAGTGAATCCAGCAGTTGTTTAAAATGCTATTAAGAGTTAATATGTTAACAAGGGAATATGGTGACAACCTTTTATTAATAAAAAATTATGGATAATATTATGTTTTAAGATATTCTGAACAGAAATACCATTGAGATCATATAGGTTCTCTCCAATGTGTATTACTGCCACCCTCAAATTACATAATCACAAGCTTCAATTTATTTTTTCTAGATGTTAGTTATCAGCTCTAATACATTTTGGGTTTTAAATCTATTCATAAAGCTCTTTACATGGACAACTAAAACTAATTTGAAACTTGGCCTTAACAGAACCGATATTTGGCTGGTATCTCTAATTTATTCAAGTCTGTTTACATATGGAAAACATTAGTTTCACTGCTGAATTTGAGGCAGAAATTGATGTATTCTATTCCACAAGGTTTCAAAATTACAGTGAATTAGGTTCTCAAGCCAGAACACTTGCTGGAACAAGAATCCTGAAGCAACATACCTGTCCATCTGCTCCTTATACCAAACAATCCATACCCAGGATTTCAACCTGTCAGTAAAGACTATTGACTAACATAATTTCAATCAATGAAATCAAAATCTAAAGGCAGTGCTTCAGAACTAAACTATACCACTAAATGAAATTCCTTTTCATTTTTCATTTCCAGAGGAAAGTTACATTTACAGACAAATGATTTGTCATTGATTCTTTGCTGTTACTTGCATTTAAATTAATACTTTATGACATAAACTTCTCTACAGACAACATCAGACTGTCATAATTGCTATAATCATATCATAAAAAAACTTCTTGCATAATGTAGAAGCAATAGAAGTAGCATTCAATCATGGAAAGTAGCTTTCCATCACTTCCACCTTCATAATTCTTAAGACAAAAATCGCAAGGGGTCGATCATCATGCACCATACAAAAGCAAACATTGAACAGGAAAGCATTCATATCTCCATAACTGTGAGGATTTATTACAGAATTACAGAGAAAATTTCATTTAATTCCTTAATATTTTCTTGTCTTAAAAACTGACAAATGAACTTCCTAAACTGTTCTAGTAGATTAAGAGAAGTGATTGAAAATTTTCATTATACAGCTTTCAAGATTCCCTGAAGTCTGCTGAAGGGGCATCATGGCAGGACATAAGTGGGCAAGACTACTGAAAGTGTCAGGAAGAATTTTGTGATACTGGTACTGGGTGGGCCAAGCAGGGTGATGCTTGTCAGTATCTGCTGTTCACTGACAGGGTAGAGGTGCCTGGGATAGCAAAGTAGGTGGCAGCCATGGCTATAATTACCACGCAATAGTGGTGTCCAAGATCCTGGCAAGTAAGAAACAGAATACTGCAGAGGTCTAGCCTGGGATCTGTCCTGCTTAATGTTTTTATCAGTGCCTTGGAGGAGACAGTGGAGTGCACACTCATTTAGCTTGCTAATTAACACCTAGCAGTGAGGGGGCCAGTTGATATGCTGGAGGGCAGAGCTGTCGTTCAGAGAGATGGAGGCAGGCTAGAGAAATGGGCTGAAAGAATTGAAATCCAACTGAATTCAGCTGAAATTCAGCAAGGAGAAAAGCCAAGTGTTACCCCAGGGAAGAAAGTCCCACTGCTACAGCCGAGGCTGGGGAAGGACAGGCTGGGAAGCCGTTCTGCAAAAACTGCCCTGGTGGGCAGCTGAGCATGGACGAGTCCCCTGTGCCCTGGCAGGAGGGACAGCCAGCAAACTCTTGGGCTGTATTAGCAGGGGCACAGCCAGCAGATCAAGAGAAGGAATCATCCTCCCTTAAACCCCCAACCAGCACTCACTAGACCTCATTTAAATATGTCCAATACTAGAAGGACATGGACATACTGGAGGGTGGTCAGCAGAGAGCCCCCATGATGGTTGGGTCTGAAGAGCTTGATCTACAAGAAGAAACTGAGGGAACCAGGGCTTGCTTAGCCTTGAAAAATTTTGGGAGTATTTAACAGTAGTCTACCAGTGCCTACAGGGAGGTTAACAAGAAGATGGAGCCAAACTCTTAATAAATATAAATAAGGATTTACTGTCAATATTCAAATACTTCCATTTTGGCATTTTATGCATTGCCAAATTTTCCTAATGAAGTTTTGCTGCTATTTTGAAAACATTCATGCACATAACAGATTATTCCCCTTTCAGCTGCACAGTAATGATAACCCTCAAAACCATCTGAATATTCCAGAATTTGAGGATTCATTGACCACAAAGAAACTGATGCCCTTTTTAGCTGAGGTTAGCTATTTTTGCAACTAAAAGTAGAGGAAGAATGCACATGAACATTTGCATTACCAAGGTGCATATCTGTTCTGTTCCAGGATCAGACCAAAACTGAGACCCTGTTCTTGTTGTTGTATTCATAAAGATTAGTCACTGCAGATTCTACTTCATTAATCTTCTTGGATTTTTCCTTATTATGAAACTGCAAATCAAAAATCTCAAGAATTCTTGGAATGCATGTTAGCATTATAAGCTCCACTACACATCTTATATATGAGCAGTTAAGAAACTACTTTTAGATAAACTGCAGTAAGCTTTGTGGCAACCTTCGCTAATTCCTGGGGAAAAAAATTCACTTATTCTAGAAACTGCAAATCTTATTCCCACTCTCTGAAGCATTCTGACTTTTTGACACTATTAGGTCACAATCTCCATCACAATCACAACTTGGAAATAAATTTAACCAGTAAAATTATAACACTCAGCTCAACATTACAGCATACTTATTCTGTTACCTTTGCATCCTTGTGCTTAATCAAGGAGACTGAAGACATTTTTCTCTGTGTAATACATATCCCCATGACAAATGCAAGGAATAAAACAATGTTAGGACACAAAATATTTAAGTACATAATCCAATTTGAAGTGCTTTTATGTGAATCATACGTGTTCTGGAAATACAGGTCAAACCTCATCCTTTTCTGTTTCCCTTGTCATGGCACACTGTTTACATGTGAGGTCGTCTCACATTTCTGGACAGGTGATATGTAGATGTGGGCTGCCAATGCTTTAGCTCAAGTACACAGGACTGCTCTGATGCACCCATGGAGAGGTCCCCTATGATAAACTGCTTATTGATAATATTTCTCTAAGTGCTTCTTAAATTGCTACTGAGGTCCAATAACCTAATTATAAGATCCAAGAGATCCTCTATCTCAGTTCTCTCTTCGCTGAAATTCTCACCTAATCCTTGTCATTAGTGAAAAAGGATCCAGTCTCTCTCCTGGGTTCTACCATGTGCCCTTGAAGCATCTCTGTAACAGGCATTTCAGCAATTCAGAGTGCAAGAAACACATTGCAGTGAAGATGAAGAGAGAATGAGGTCAGCTTTTTATTGACTAAAGAAATCAGTTGCTCTGCTAAGGCCACTAAATATGAATTTCCATGCCCCATCAGAAGAGCATGCCTGTTACTGTATTCCATCCTACACAAAACATTCATAGAATATTTGCAATTAAACATACAAATGACTGTATGTAGAAAACTTTTGCTTTTTACAGAATTAAATAAAAGTTTCCAGAATTTTTATCTTTGAATTTTCTTATCTAGGTAGCAAGTGGAAAAAAAAACACCCACCAAACAAACAAAACACCAAACTGGAGGCCTGGTGGGCATAGTAACAAGTTCAACAAGAAAGATCTGAAATATGAAGCTGTCACCTTAATTTCTATTTTCTGCATGCAACTTGGTACATTTTACAAGGTGAGACCTTTCAATTGAATGTATTTTTAAAACCTTAATCACAAAGCTCAAAAAAATCCAAAGTTTATTTAGGTTGGTTCTAAAACAGAATTATAGAAAAAGACTCCATGCACAATTATATTGTTTAGTGTTGTTCTGCAGAAATTTGACTATTTGGTTCAGATTTCCTCTTACACATGCAAAAGACAAATGAAACAAGGAGCATACCCTTAGAGAGAAAGATGTGATCATTATTGCTGAGTGGCGCAAAGCTGACAGAAAATCCTCTTCAAAACTTACGGCATTCTTGGCAAAACCTTTAAAGGAAAGATTTATTTCTGAAGACTGATGGGGATAAAGTACAGATCACCTGCAGGATGTGTCACAGCACCTAATGTGGATGCTCTGAAGTGCCCTCTGGATGTGTCCAATGGTTCTAGATGACCACAGAAAAAGCCATAGGAGGACTACGATAGTTGGCTAGAGCAAATGAATGGCAAAAAATTTTTTAAATAAAGTAATGATTTGGGGATTTCTGAAGTAGTCAGTGACAATTTGTGCTCTGCTGCACTGACATACTGTCTCACAGTGGTTCTGAGTAACTTTGATACCCCACTGAACTTTTATTCCTCTCAAGGAGTATTCTAGGAGCGGGACATGTGTAAAGGTGTTCCAGTATACAGGAGCTTAGATCTGCCACACACTCCTTTGCTGTGTGCCCGTTCACTCAGACCTAGCTTTATCATTACATAGTGCCTTCTCCTAGATTACTGAAAATTCTCTAACTTAAAATGGAGTTTCTTGTCTGAATTGAGTGCTGCTCATGGAGGAGGAAAGGAATCAAGGCAGAACTAAAACTCTCCCACATCTTTGCAGCCTTGCAGGCCTCAGCATTGCTTAATTCTTTTGCATATTTGGATATAATACTATTATGAGGATTATTTATATATATATTATATATATAATATATATATTATATATATATAATTATATATTTTATATGTATATATATTATATATAATACTAGTATGAGGATTATTTAGTGAGAATTTAGCATTAGGAGAAATACTAATTGCATAAATTGCTTATTGCATTCATAGCTATCCTTTTTTCTATGAATATCATACGAAGACTGATAACAGCATTATTAGAAGTCATAAAATTCAGAATGAGATAGTTAAACACAGCAATGTATTGCTACGTCACCCAGGTTCCTCTGAACCTACACTAAACAAACACCAGCAGAACCGTGTATGCCACATCAGCTTGGGCTTCCTGAGTCTGCACAGAACCTGAAACCATGACCCAGTGACAGGGACTATCTTACTGCTTACTGCTCCCTCTGAAGTGTCACACAGGCAAAGCCTGTAATACTTTTACACAAGCTAGTCCAGAAAAACGGTGTAGAAACAACACCAAAGGTGTGTTAAGTGGGAATATTACCAGAGAAGAAAGCAAGAAAAAGGCAGGAAGACTGGTAAGGTGCAGAGAGCCCAAGAGACAATACATAGAAATAAATTTAGGGACAAATGCTTTATTGTCCCCATGATCTATCTCTACAGGAGTCACCTTTACACTACAGGGAACTGTGGAGGCTGGCCTCAGCCTGTAATCCATCTGACAGACTATCAAATAAATGCAGTCTTGCCTTTTCCTCTTCATGAATTTGCCATGCCAGATCAAAGAAGTGGGAATTTGGGACCAGTGCAGTACTGATACAGCTGGCAGAGTTGTTTATTTGAGAGGCTAAATTCAACCTTCGCTTGGTCGAATAACTTAATTGTGCTTACTGGGAGCCTGCTTTTTAAAAGGTTCAATTTTTTTCTGCTGCCAAGAATGAGAGTTTGCTTTCAGCATGCTGAAATTATCTCAGGGGAAGGCTTTTGTGAGCCAAACCAGTCCAAAAGTATTCTTAATTGCTTTCCACACTCTTGTGAAACATGAGATTATGCAGCAAATGCACATTCTAAAAGAGAAAAATTATGGAGAGAGAAGTGAAAAAACAACGTGACAAAGAAAAATAATCTTAACCATATACCTTAAATAAGAAAATGCAACTTCAGGTGTAAAGAGTTTTCAGTAATTGTGCCCCCCGTGGAAAACTACGATCATGTTATATTAGCGACAGAACATAGACTATGCAGATCTATTTAAACAAGACCACTATTTGAAAATTATTTGACTGGTGCATATTATCTTTTATTTGTAAATCATCCCATAAATTTAACTGACTTGATAAAATATTCAGAGCCTTCTTAAGAATAAATAATTTTTCCTTTCTCTTGGTTTGCTTTTATTAATACGTCAGAAGTTTCAGGAAAGATGAGATTATCTTTCATGCTAGAATAGCAATGCTGACACAACAGTATCAAAACTATCATTGAAAAACATTAACCTGCAGATAGTTTTCATCTATTGTACTGAACTACAAACTTATTTCTTCAGGGTTTGTCAGCAATGCCTCAGTATGAAGGTAGACAAAAGGAGCAGTGGAATACAGCCTCTGTAATCAACAGCTTTATACTCTCCAAAATGTCTAGGATTATGTCAGGAAAATTCAGAGAAATTCTCAAGTTTAAGTAACAAGGAACTAAAAAGCTTTGAAAACAGATTAGTTAGAAACAGATTGTCTGTTAAGTATTATGAATCATTTAATACAGATATGGGTGCAGATGGGTCAGGTAAATATCAGTCTAAATTCATATAAGATGTGACAAGTTTTGTCACTTCAGTGATTCTTCTGTCAGCTTGAATAATTTGAAGAGGAATATATCTGGTTTCCCCCTCCTCTACAGGGGCATCTCATTCTGTTATTCAGTAAATATAAGTATCCAAGCAGAAGCATTTTCTAAATCTGTTCACAAGCACACTCATGAGCACATTTGAAAACAACTGTACAAGAAGTTCTAAGCAGTTGAGGTGACTTAAATACTAAAAAAAAAAAAAAATGTGTAATTTATAAGCGGTCCCTGATCATTTTCTCTGTAAACAGAATACAAGAACTGCAATCCATAATTAGTGGCAGCTCAGCTTAAAGCCAGGGACTGTCAATACACTAGGAAAATTATGAGTCTGACATAAAGTCTTCCAGGTCTAAAGCAATCTTAGGTGAGACAGTTGCTGAAACAGGCAGATGACAGGAACATTCAATACAGGTTGGCCAATGCACGCCATATGAAATATTCCCACCTACAGCCATGCTTAAAATTAGCACACCACTCACCAAAAATAATGACAGTTTTTCAGTACATGATGCTATTTCATATTAAATTGGAGTGAGCTGGGCTGAAGCAATGCACATAGAAAACTAAGAGGTCTGCAGCCTCTTTACTATTCTGTATAAAAGGTATCCACAGGACCAATAAACTGCCTTAGTAAAGTGTGTGCTTGAAAACAATTTAGAGATATTTGACCAAGTCCTCATTAGAAAGTAGATTTTATTAGATTCAATTAAAAACCATCATATTAAACATCTTCCAGATTAGACATATATTCTCAGAAGCTGGATGCTTTCAAATTCAGATGATATTGCATAGTTAGACTTCTATGAGACCTGTGACACAGCACTGTCTAACATACTGATGAGAATACATTACACAAAATCAGTTTAGCACCTCTTAAATGGATTAAAGAATAATTCTTCTCCAGTGAAACTGTTTCTTTTGGAATCCCATAGGATCTATTATTGATCACAGATAAAAACATTATTATGTAAAATTATTGTTCATAAGATATGCAGAACATGTCAGTACAAAACAAAGTTAAGAAAAATCTAGATTCTGCAAAATGACGATGTTTTGGTCTATCAGACTTACTTGAATTAGTGGTACTTTTAACAGAACTTTGTGTATCAGGGTTGAATTACTCACATTATACTTACTGTTTGAGAAACTTTAAAGAATTTAGAAGGTAAAATGATTAATTAACTAATCATAGGTGTGCAACATGATACAGTGCCATGACATATATTTACTTTTAATAACCATTTAATGGGACATTGATGGAAATGCTGTACTATGCACTGTAAGGTATTACATATTACAAGACCATCTGCAAAGTAAATGAAAAGGAACGGGGAGAAAAGTTCCCCAAAACCTCTCTTTTTCACCCTGCAGCATAGTTCTTTGTGAAGAAAATTCATTTAGAAAGTAACACCAGGGTATATAAGCTAGATCCCAAGCAACTGCACCACTACCTACAGGTACAAAAAAAGAATGGCATATGATTTTCACATATATGGAAAAAGAATCCCATTGTATTTGCTTAAATGAATATAAAATGGTCAGGCCCCACATAATCTACATTCAGTAGATCTGTACAAACACTGGAGTTTGTAGCTGAGGTAATAAAGAGGAGAAAAAAATTAGAATAAAACAAAAAACAGGTTTCTCTTCAGCAAACAAGAATTACAAAAATTCTGTTTAAACTTGTAAGTTTCCTCTGACTCAAAAGGGCATTTTTTTATAGTTTTGGTGTAAGATTTTTCAATCATGTTAGAATTCAGGTCACTTCAAAAGAAAAATGTACTTTCAAATTAAAATTCAAGTAATTTCACTCCTATAACATTAGAAAATTCTATGTAGTCCTGAATACATGGATCTTCCCCTTAAAAACTAAGAACATTTTTATGTTTTCAAAAATCCCTTTTTATCCCCAAACAAATCTGTTTCCCAGATTGCATCCCATTTCACATTTCAGCCTCTCTTTACAACATCACTGAATCTTTAAATCAAGTGAAAATGCATTTCAGAATATTTAAAATAAAAAGGTTATACTGTGTAAATTACACTAAATGTCAGTGTTACATCATTTCATACTGTTGTTCACTGATCTTTTCTATCACTCCCTTTTTGAAGGACTGTGTATAAATGCTGTAGAAGAGGTGAGGTAAACATTATACCCAATGGTAATTTTCTGTTCTGCAATAATGATACAGAGAGAAAGTCAAAACAAGTGTAATGACTCATAAAAGATTAGTAAATTGTCACATGTAAGTAGAACTCTTGTGATGACGTCTATAGAGGAACCTCACTGGTGGTCTTACATTGGACAAATCAAAACCGTGAGAGAAGACATCAAAAGACTGGGGAAAACTCCTAATGTAGCTCCACAGGGAACTCACGGTCAGCAGATTGAGATGGGAAGAAGTCATTCCACTCCAGCAAGACTGTCACTTATGCATAAATAAGAAATGCATATAAGTACATCTTCATGCTCTGGTCACTCTTGAGGTATTGATTTCCAAAGTCCATCAGAAGATTTCCATAAAAGCTGCATGACTAAATCCCAAAGACAGCAATAAAAATCTCAAGAATCCATTCAAAGTATGTAAAGACTGCTTACTCTTGAGTCGCATTAGGTATAACGAAATCTCAGGTCTGTACTTAGACAATATGCAACACACAAGAAAGAAAAAAAAAAAAAGAGCAAAACTTAATCCAAAATGTAAAACCCCACTCAGAAAGAGAAAGCATTTTGAAAAGTTTGTGCCATCCATGTTTGACTGAGTACAACAGAAACTCAAGTGTAAGCTTGTGAGGCCTTTTTTTGAAACTGATCACCTTTTATTAACATTAACTTTCTGTTAAAAAATTGGTTTCTGCCTTGTATTTTTCAAGTGGGACTTCTATCTAGAGTGGGAGGCTTTTCCACCATTGGTGCTGATACTTTCTGATTTGAGTTTGCTTTTGTGTCAGTTACAGAACCTTGAAAAAGAGATTAATGCAGTCTTGAAAAAAATTGTAAATAACATGAATCACATTTACAGTGAAGAAAGAGCAACAGTTTGTCAGTCTAAATTAGCATCCTAAATTGTGTTTAAAATTCATCATCAACTAGAAATGTTTGGTGTGATACTTTTAAAATAATTCAAAATTAACATCTAGTAGTACAGAAAATCAACAACTGAAACATCAATACAGAGGCATAACACTTTTTACCCTCGTTGGTGATGAGGGCATGTGTGGCTTCATATCATGCCTCACGTTCCCACTTAATCAGAGAAACAAAACTTCTTTTAAAAAATTCTCTCAAATAGCAAGCTCACAAGTCCTTCAATGAGGCAATTACTCCTACAGAGTCAAATTTTGGACTGAGATGTTATGGAAAGAGAATCTGACCCAAGAGACCTGCAATTATACCAGGAATCAGCCTTAACAGGTAAAAAGCTTAAGTTGTTTGACCACCCTCTAGTGTAAAAAAAAAAAAAAAAAAAAAAANNAAAAAAAAAAAGAAAAAGACAAAACATCATTCAGATTTCACATCTTTTCTGAGGACTTGCTTTACTCCAAGATTCACAGAAAGCAGATACAAGAGTCCTCCCCTTACCAGAGGGCAATCTGCTCTTCACAGGAAACCCAGTCTTGCTCTGGAAACCCGGTCTTGCCTGCTCATGAGAATGATTGTACAGGGTCAAACTGAAAGTACATCTCCTCCCATAAATAGTTTCTAACAGTCATCAACAATGGGAGCCTTGTAAGAAGTTGGTAACTTCTATAACTTTATAAAAGCTTGTAGCAGATAAACATGCAGTTATAATTTCTCTGTGCTCACAACTTCTAGCAATTTGCATCTCAGTTAATTCTTCAGGCAGAGAGGGCATTTTTTAATTTTTAATAGGAACTTGGTGGGATTTGCTTCATGAAGTGACCATTTCTGAAGTCATGTAAACTTTTAGAGTCCACAACACCCTGCAGAAAGCAGTTCTGCAGCTCAGCCAGAATCCATGCAAAGAACACCCTTTGTCTCTCTGCAAGAGCCAGCCTGGTTCTCCTCCTCTTTCTCCTCCTTTCATATACTCTGGGATCTCTTTCATTCTCTTTCATCACTCTGTGCAACCTAGAGCGTTTTAAGATTTCCTGAGCCCAAGCTGATCACTCCTACATGGAAGATGGCTGATATACTAGAAAGTTTGGTCCCTTCAAACATTATGAATTACATATGCTACTTGTCTGTCATATTAATCTGGAGATCAAGAACATTTCAGGGCTCTTCCAAATAGACTACTGTGGCTTCCATCTTTGTAACTAATATTCTTGTTCTCTAGTTTTCCTATGTGAGGAAACAGTAGGCTACAGTATCACCTTATTTGGCTTGAATATTTAGTCAGGTGCACTGGTCGTCTTACTGGTGTCTCAGGTAATTAAGATGCAAGCTCACATAAACAAAGATCATTAGCACCACACTGAATCAGGAGATAATATCTTGTTATCAATAACACTCAAAAAAGCCTTAACAATCCTGGAAGCATGTTGTAGTATATTCCCTATAACCCACATTGCAAGGCATATGAAACAAACATGACATAATTTTCAATTATCAGAGTCTGAGTGAGATCCCCAGCTAAGAGAACATGCTCTGCCAAGTGCCTGAAGAAACCCATAACCTCCACAGGCATCACCTTGGAAGTTACAGGATCTGTTGTGAGCCTGAAGGAATAATTAACTAGAGATGGTCAAAACAGTGCAGACAGATGGTAAGGAACTAGCCAGGGAATGTAGAAGTCCTCCTACAATGACTTTTTGACAAATTTATACAGGCTCCCATTCCAGAATGATCATATAAAGTGAACCTCAAACTAAGTACTTTCTACAACCAAAAGGCCACCTTAGTGACCATACCTGTTTTCTCAAAATCCTCATACTGAATTCCAAAACAGATTTCTGACTTTGGAGAAAAACATAAAGGAAAAGGTTTGTATTGAATTCCCTGTCAGAAAAATTACATATCCCAAAAGCAGGAAAATGAAGGAGAGTTGATACTCTCTGGTAGTGCTTAATTTTTCTTTTCAATTTTCATTGGGTATTTCGGTCAATTTATACCACAAGAGAAATCTATCTTCTATCTAAGATGGGCAATTTTCACTCATTGTCTTTTTCTACTTGAAAAATGCTTTCAAGAAGGTGTCCCTACACAGGGGAAACAATCTCATCAGATGCCCTGAGTATAGATAATCCCTTCATCCAGACTTCTTCCAGTGTAGTGGATGAGACACTCAAAACGTCCAAAAAATCATATGCTCATTTAAAAAAATCATAGCCATTTACTATACCATGCTGTTGGGTTTATTGTCCATTTAAAAATATTTTTTTTTCTCAGAATAATGCAAATACTCAGAGAAAGACTGCCACGTGAAGTTTTGTCAAGATCCTTGCTAACTTTAAAAATCTTGAGCAAAATTTTTACTTGAAAATGAACACAGGTATGAACAACATTGGCCCAGCTTTGTATTTATGCAAAGATCTCAAAGTCTTGTCTCTTCTGCAAGAAGCACATTTAGGAAGCCTTTGATGGAGGTTTTGAACCCTGATGATTCAAACATAGGCCTGAGGTCTTTTAGAATGGCACAAGTTGCCAGAAAGTAGTTTCTGAGCTACCAAAGGTAGAAAGCTTTTCCTAGATGACTGTTTTCCCTGTGACATCTAGAGGCTGAACAGCCATGTGAATTTCTGCTCACTCACTGGCACAGGTAAGGTGTCCTAAAAAGGTCTCAGTACCTGGTTTGGTGCAAGTTGAGCCCGTCTTTTGCTAAGGCAGCAAGAATTCTCATGCAATAACAAGTGTAGCAGGTACATACTTGTCAAATGCTTTTACCAAAGCTGGCAGAGATAGAGACATCAGTTGCTGCATCCCCTTGACAATGTTATTATTTGACTTCTCAGCATGTCTTGCAGGCGATACCATCTCCCAAACCTGACTTTAGTCTCTCTCTTACACATTGAACAAACATTACCCTTCTCACAGTTATAATCTTGTTATAAACTGTGTGAAAGCTTCTATGAAGTCATGCTTCTGTAAAGCAGCCTAACTTAGCTGCATTTTCCAAGAGAAAACATTTTTGTACAATCACAGCGTGCACCAGGACAGATCTTGGTTCAAAAATAAAAGGCTACAATGTCTTACATAAATCTGGGGGTTGAGTGAAAAAAGGGCAGAGATGTGGAGGTCATAAATATTCTGGCTTTGCTCACTCCATATGCTCTGAAGTTCAACTATAAATAGCCTTCAAATTGCTACACACTTCAAGAAAGTTGAGTAACACAGCTTTCACTTTGTAATATGAGGGTAAAAGTCGAATAATGCCACAGAAGGACAGGGGAGAAGAGCTGCTGAAGCCATGTAGACATCTGCTGAAAGGGTCCTAGCTGTGAATTTCCATAGAGAGAACCAGCTGGCTTTAACACAGACAAAGAAATGAGAAAGTACAAGGCCAGCCAGAACAAGGTCAGCTCTGTGTGGGGAGCAAACAAAGCTGCTAAACGCTGACGTGAGTGGTGTATGGGAAGAAGGGAACAGCCACACACACCTCTGCCTCCATACATCCAGCTCCCAGCAAATTCTTTTCCCTTTCTGTAACAACCAAGGCAGGTGAGCCACAGCATTTCAATAGGATAGAAAAAAAGTCTAATCAACATTAGCTTATTATTGATCATTCATATTATCATGCTACTTTTCTTTTGACAGTTACATCTAAAAGTCCTCAAAATACTCAAAAGAAAACCCACTATATATTACTTCTTCTTCAAAAGCATCACAAAAAAGAAAAAAAAACACCTCAGTTTCAATAATCTCCCTAGTAATCACAATCCATTTATTTTGAAAATAGAAAGGAAACTTTTTTCTTTTAATTAAAAGTCTACTATTCCAGGCATCTAGTATTTGATCCATTTTTCACAGGAATGCTTCAGAAAACATCTATGCTTAGGCCACAGATCCGTACATACAACTCTTCCTTCTCAGAAGTGTCTAGATGAGGTAAGCTCATTGATCTAAGATTTTGTGGATTTAAAGTTTTTGAAGGGCAGCCAAAACTTTCACATAATTTTTCTGCTCTTCCCAGAACTTGAGGTTTTGCTTCTTGTTCATAAAAATACTTAAAAATACTTACATTGCAGACAACATTATGCTGAGGAGCATGAAGTAGGAAAGGTCAAAAAAAGAACGTTTTGTTAATGTTCCTTAACATTTTGTTTTGTATTTTTGTTTTTTATATTTTATTTTTTATATTTGTTTTGTATTTCAAGTTGGACCATCAAGGGCAGATTTTATTCTAAAAATAGGTCTTAAGCTCTGTACTGAAAAACAATGTAAGTTGGGTTTCATTTGCTTGTTTGCTTGTTTTTTAAATGTGGTCACATTCCTCTATCTGGCCCTCTGAAGATGCACAGGTTCAATTGCTTGGCCCATGTTTACTATAAAACACTTTCTGATGATATGAAGGTGACCTTTCTCTACAGTACTCCCATCTCATGAACACTGTCTCTTTTAAGTCCTTTGAAGGACACTTCATAACTGAAGGAGGTAATTTAATTGACTATGTAAAAATTCTGAAAGCACTTACTCAGCTTCAGAGCGCAAAAGTTGCACGCTGTGCTTGGAGTACTCATCGGTGTTAGGTGTTTATTCAGAGTGCCAAGTCTTTTGCCGTGAGTCTGCTAGCCCCAAGCAGTTTCCAAATGAGGGATGTTCTCTCCCATGGAGTATGTTTTTTCCTTCAACCTTAACTAGTCTCATGTCAAAGAACAAGTCTCATACCCAATTTCTCTGTTTTTGGAGAAATTTCAGTTCTTCAAGCTGAAAGGCTGAAAACCAGTATCTTCATCCCAGACCTGAAAAAATTCAAAGCCTGATTTACCAATCTTCCTACAGGATGAGTTGTTCCAATTTGCGTAAGTGGTCACTGGCACTCAATAATGCTCTCTTGCACCTGCTATGTGACACACAGTATATATCCCCAAGAGAGGATGGCAAATTTCTGATATACAGAAGCATTAGCAATACAGTGATGTCATGAAATCAAACAATTGTGTGAGGTAAGATTCAGAAAAGGTATTTTTTTCCTTTAAAATTAAAACAGGTCAACAGTACAAATTGTCCAGGTCATCATAGAAAATTGCATGGCTATTCAAGATCTCATTTTCCACAGTATGAGACATGCTGTCCAAACTATGATCAAAATACAGTGTTTTCAATAATTACAAGCAAGATCATAAAACTATTCCTCTGTAGAATTTCAAAAAAGTAACACATATGAAGGATTAATTCTGTTAATCCTTAACTACAGAAAAATCTTAAAGTTTGATGTCCTGATTCCAGCCAGGACAGGGTTAATTGTTGCAGTAGCCAGAAGGGTACATAGCTAGGACCCAGACATGTCGCTTGTTGTGGATGGGGAAGGGGTTCCCTTCCAGGTTAGCATAGCTTGGCAGAATGAGTGGTGAGGTACTGTTGGGTCACTTCCATGTGAATTGTTTGTTTCTTGTACCCTTCTTGTTGCTGTTACCATTTGTTTTCTTATCTCATTGCTGTTTCCAGTGTAGTGTTCTTATCTCAACCCATGATCTTTACCTTTTGTGCTTCCAACTCTCATCTCCAGCCCACAGCAGAGGGAGGCGAAGGGGGATCAAGCAAGCAGCACATGATTTGAAGAGTCTCAGTGGGAGCACTAAGTTGGGGAGTAACATTCCTAAACCACATATGATCAGATGCATTTTTTCTTTCTGCAGCCAACGTTTAGACCTATTTATGGATCAATCAAAAGCACCTGCAGAATATTCAGATTTGTTCTCCAGAATAACATACAGCTGTCCTGACAGCTTTGTCTAGACCAGGAAAGGTGATTCATACTCTGTTTGGATTAGCTAATATGATTATTGCTTCAGGGTTGTTTCACTAGGAATTAAAACAGTGAATGCCACAACTCAAAATGCAGTGAATATCAGTCCTTGCACAAAAGAGCCACGTCTTTTTATCTCAAGGCTGCAACAGCTCTCTCAAGCATCTAAAGTCCACAGTGACGTGACAGCATTCCCTGGCTAACTAAGCTTTCTAACTAATGCACAAAGGCGAAGGACCTTCCTGTCACCTATACAGCATAACAGCTACAGTCACTGAACTAATATGAACTAGAAATGCCAACTCAACCTCTGTGCACTGAAGATGCAGTTCTTACAACAATTTGTTTAGTGATTGAAGCCCAAAAATGTTTCAAATTACATTTGGTTTTAAGCCAATTAAATGTTAGAGAAAGAAATGGGGAAAAGAAATTCAACACACGACACTTTACTTGCAATCAGCAAACTTCTCTCTCGGGAATATTTTGCAGAAGTCTTTGCAAATAAAATCCACTGAAGATATCATTAGAGTAAAAGTGTGCAAAAACACTATTCAGGCAACAATTGTTTGAAGATGGGGACTAGTTCCTCTGAGTACTTGAATACAAACCTCACTAACATTCATCTCCTTTTTCCAGGACTTCAGGTCAGCCTTTTAAGCAAATTGTGTCTCCAGAAAATTTTCAAAACCTTGACCTCCTCAGTGTAGAGCAGGTTTTCATACAGATCTGAGATAGGACAGATAGTCTTCAGGGCAGATAGTTTAAATACTAGTTTAAGTAGTAGTTTAAATTTGATTTAACTTGATTAAAATACAGTGTTGTTTTTTTAAGCATATGGACTGGACTGTATGCATATAATCTCTTCACAAACAAAATTACTGTAAGTTATGCATGCTGTCCCACAATTTGCACACACAATCTTTATTTGTGCTCACATGAAGTTCCCACTTGGTAGAACTGCAAATTAAAACTGAGGCCAATGGAAGCTCTAAGAACTTCACACCCTAACATAAAGTACCATGGGCAGGTATCAGCTGAAAATGCAGACTTCCTGTTCAAAAAATGCTTTGACTGGGGAAGATTTGGTTTATTGGCTCTGAGAAAGACATCTGCATCACCCAAGATAAAATCTGCTGTCTCCTCATGTTGAAGTTTTATTCTAATTAGCACTAAGCAGCGCTGCTGAGGTAGCCCAGCAGGTCAGATGGATGCTACATAAAACTAAGTGAGCTCCCCAGAAAGCAGTCTTCCTGGTCTATGTTGAGTGGAAGTAGGATGAAAGTCAAGGTTCTAGTGAGAGTTTCTCTCATGCTCTCTTCTGTGCTGCTAGGGAGAGGCAATGAAACTGTATGAAGAACTAAGTAACAGTAGGAAAATTTCTTCTAGGAAATGATGCTCATGTACTCATTTAAGAAGGCTTGTGAGGCAACGAAAGGTGAAACAAATAGAAGAGCTTCCAAAGTTCTGTTGTCTCCCACCTCTCTTGTTACAGAAATGGAGACTGATTATAAATACATCTATATAGTAACCAAAACAAAACACGCCAAAAGCACCAAAGGCAAAGCTTAAACTTTAATGTAAATAGTGAACTCAAGTTAATAATGCAATCTGCTTAATATGGAAAAAGAACTTAATGACTCTTGACAGATACTCCCTACAAGCATAACATATATGTATCCTGATTGATATGGGTCCTACAAAAGCCACCATGCAAATAACCAAAAAGTAGGGAAACCACTTTTATTTTCTGTTCTTTTCCAAAATTTGTGTTTACTTACGTCAGGCACCTGTGCATGTGTACAGCATGTGATCTGCTTCCTAAAGATCATGCACTGTTACAACCTTCACGTACTTCCATTCCATGTAAGAGAGTGGGATGCACAACAGAAATGTTCCACTTTGCACAAGTTTTTGTGAAATGCATTTGTATGAATTCAGGAAAAAAAAAATGGCCCAAAGCAGATACAGCATTACCTTTTTGCTAACCATTAATCTTGTTTTTAAGCTGTTATCGCACAGCTCATGGGCATTCTAGCCATATGCAGGCTCATGGTTCAGTCAAAACTTGGTTCAGTATGTACTGGCACTTTGAACCAGGGCTGTACAAAGTTCATTCTTCATTTATTTTTACCTAAACGCTCCTCACCATCAGTTCAGCTGTACAAATTGCTGATGCCAATTCTATTATAGGCAGGCCCTAGGGTTTTAAACTGTATCCATCACTATATGTATATCTATCCGCTCTAACGTTTAAAGACAGATTAGGTCATTATGTTTGAAACTTGCAATTACAGTTATCATATGACAAATAATGTAATAGGATTTTCAAAATTTGTATAAGCATTTTAAAAGCAAGTTTTAAAACTTTTCTTTTTTTTTTTTTTTTGGGGGGGGGGGAGGAATTGAATTATGATCCTCAAATTCCTGCAGGAGCTTACAATTTTATCTGCCATAATATATTTTATGTCTATATTATAAGTAACATGAGAAAAAAAATTTCAAATACTATAAATTTGGTAATTGGGATCATTTCTTGCCATTAAAAATTAAAGGAACTCTTCACAAAATGCTACTTAGGATCATTTCAGACATAATTAACATTTTCACCTGTTTTGCAATTAATTAGAAAGTTAGAAAACTGCATTACTCAATACTGCTTGGACATTTAATCTCTAATAGTCAGATATTGATATTCTGCTAATACAAGTGTTCTGCAAAAATGGCTTCTCAAATACAGGCATTGGAGTAATCAAGGCAGGTTCCTCATAGTCTAAAAACAGTAAAGAGCCTTGAAGACCCTCAGTAAATCAAAATACAGTCAAAAATTACTTTGCAGTTAGTGAGGAGAGAGGAATTCTGGGGAAGAAAAAAAGAGGGGCATATGTGATGAGGAGAGAGGGTATGTTGCCTAATCATATCAGTGCTGGGGCCCAAGCATTTTATTTACCAAGTGACTTTAACTGTTGCTGTCTGCACTAGGAATCACTTCACAACACACGTGACAAACAGAACTACTTCTTATGTCTAAGGTTCTCTGTAATGCTGTAGTAAAGAGTTTAAAAATCTAAGAAGTATCAACGCAGATGTATTTCTTATATTACTTACTCCCATTAGGCAGAGGAAGGAGAGTTGCTTGGTTTTATTTCCTGTTGGTGGTTTTTGCCAGTTCTGTAGATTGATGCTATTCAGTGCCAATGAGAACAATGGGAGTTTGGGGACTGATGCCAGTAGACCTATATTCTACAATGAGCCAAAACTAGAGAAACTTAATGAATCACAGTCAAGTTGCTCATAAGAAAATCAAAACCACAAAGGAAATGCTTATAGCATTCTCATTATTTTGATAAAACACTAGTAGATGCTAGAAATTATATACTTCCAATAAATGCTTGTTCTGAAGTTAACGATCCTTCTAGATGATGGTCTCAGTAACAAAACCTGATCTGAGAAATAAAATTTAATTAAATGTCATGCTCATTATGAACTAGAAGAAAAGCTAAAATTACCCTTTTTAGACCCACTTTTAAAAAGCTGACCATTTATTTCTTATTATTATGTTATATACTATATCTTAATTTTAATTATTTAAAAGCTCTGATTATTTATTTCTTTAAAAATGATCAGAAACATTAATCTAGCCTACCCACATTGACTAACGGGCTTATAACTTATGAGATTTTTCAGACTTCAGCTGAAGATCCAGATTTTCAATGGGGAGCAGAGATATTTTTTCACACATTAGGATTTTACATTTGACTACATCACTAAATGACAGAGAAAGAGAGGAAAATAAAAGTTTTAGCAGAAATTGCCTCCAACGCTAATTAATTTCATAATTGTGGTATATGATGCTATTATTATTTTTGTTATCACAAAATCACAGAATATGCCAAGCTGGAAGGCACCCACAAGGTCCATTATCAAGTCCAGCTTTTAACCCTGCACAGCACCATCCCCAAGAGTCATGCCCATGTTCCTGAGAGTATCATGTAGACCGTTGTAACTGGACACCTATTTTAGGTGTCGATCTCAAGCTGAATCCTGCCTCCGTCCTTTTTGGTAGGTTATGATCAAACTTCCAACACCTAAAACCAAGCAGCACTGGACTCTTCTTTAAATTTCATAAAGCAGGAACAAGGTAACACACAAAGTGTTTTACTCTTTGCAGAAAAGTCTCTAAAGAAGGAGTTTCTACTGCCATTAAAATAGGACATTGCAACTTTGAATGTAGGTTCACTATCTGACAACAAAATGAATCACGACTAAAGGTGTATTTACTTTCAATCTTGTGTAGCTTGTGTTTTGGCGGGGGGGGGAGGGAAGAAAGGAAATGTCTAAGAAAGGTGTTCTTTGCAGATTCTGTATGCTGGCTCAGGAATTTTATTTGATGATGCACCATTATTACTCTTCTCCAAATACCAGGTAGTTGGATACATTTTTGAGCAGAGGTTTCAAGATTAAAAAGAATAACTTAAAAAAAATTTAAAATTACTACCATACTTTTGAACAGGCAAAGAAACATAATACTATGAGACCTATGAGACTACTGCTACACCTAACTGTATCATTCCAAGTCATAACATTTAATTGCAGGAAAAAGATATTCAGGCCAAGCAAGTAACACAGGGTGCTGGTAAAACACAATTGTAGCTGTTATCCAGCTTCCAGATGTGATAATATCAGTGAAAAGGTATATTCCAACCACAAGCTTTATTAGTGCTGAAAATGCTGAAAGGGGGCTCCACCTTCACCTTTTCAATCAAAATCAACCACCCAAATAGTTTTTATTATATGAGATTCACAAAGTGAATTTCAGAGTATCTGCAATGGTTATGTGAAGGGCTCGACTCTCTTTTCTCTGACAGATCTAGGCCATCTGAGCAGATTTTAAACTTCCTTCATCACCTCCAAGACTGAAATTAAAAAGGAGGTAGGCATTACTCAGTCTGTAAGCTTTATAGTATTGAAGGCTAGCATAGAAATTGAACACATGGAATTAACCATGAAGGGATATGATGCTATTTTAACAACCAGTGTTAATGATTGTGGAGTCTGTTGCTCTAGTCCTTTAGCTTTCTCTGGAAAAGCTCTTATGTTAGACAGATCTTTGAGCAACTGCTGAAGTCAAATCAACCTGGGCTACCAAATGCAAGAGATAAATGGAAGAGTAAGACAGAAAGGACAGACTGTGTTTTAAAATCCACTTTATATTTCACTGTATTTGATTCTTAATGTTAAAAAATAACTTCAGATTTTAATTTTTTCTGTCTGTTTTATTCAACTCTAGCCACAAATCAGTTTAGACCCACCAAGGAAGCCTGGTGCTGAAGGTCAGTGTGTACTTCAGAATGCCAAAATGATGGCTACCCTCAAAGACAGAAAAAGTGCTAGAGGCTTGAAAGCACTCAGAGGTATGAGGAAGTGCCCTCAAATGGCAAAGAAAGGGGGAAAAAATGAGACCTAGTTCAGGAATCATGACAAGTTCACTGAATATTAAACTGGCAAATAAAAACTCTCACAGAAAATTACTACTGTAAATTATTATGCTGGTAAAAAGAAAACCAAGAAATTATACACCCTCTTATTACATGACTATTTAATGTAGTTGGCATTACTATTCATTGAGGTGGAGGGACATTTAACTCAGAGATTCAATTTTTGTAGAAGAATGTATTTATAAGTATATAGAAGTTCCTAATTGTTACTATGTAGTTAGTAACCAAGGACATTATTTCATTCAAACACAATTAAAAAAAAAAAAAGAAAAATAACCTACCAAAAAAAATATCTAGCAGAACAAAATTGCCAGTAGCTCAGTTGGTTAGAGCATGGTGCTAATAATACCAGGGTTGTGGGTCCAATTCCTATATGGGCCTTTTGCTGAAGAGTTGGACTCAATTATCTTTGTGCGTCCCTTCCAACTCAGAATATTCTGTAATTCTGTAACAATAGATCTAGTTTCATTTTTCAAAGCAAGTATTTCTTGGACAGAAGGTGAAGTTAAAGATTGTTTAAACTGAAAAAAGGAAGGACATGCACAATCTCTTCATCCTTCTCCTCTTCCCCAATGTTGGTTTTGTTTTCTTCAATGCCAGAAAGTATTTATACAAGTTAAAAATGAAAAGGCCTTACAAATCAGGCTTCCATAGAAAATCATAGGCAGACATGCTTTTCTCCAATGTATGGTTAGATGTTTCTGGGAAACACTAATGGTATGTCTTCCAAAATTATGAAAAGAGCACAAAATAAAAATAGAACAGAAGGCAGAGGTCAGGTACAGTTTCTTTTCTCCAAAATGGAAAGGACTATTCAATGCCTCTACAAAATTAGCATTATATAAGTCCTCCCATAACAGTTATGTGAAACATTGGCTAATGTTAACCAATGGAAAGAATATGACAAAGCATTTGTCAAAATATGAAGCAGTACTTTTCTTACATCTTCATTTCCTTCTTCTATTAGATTCTAGTTCCACTTGTTTCTGAGTCTGGCCACTGTTGAAGTTCCTTAACAGAAAAACTTCTGATCTCCTTCACTAAAGAGATCTAATGGATAAAAACTGGAAGTCTTTATCAAGACCACAGTCACTGGAGAAACTCAGCAATAGCTGATAAAAACAAAACAGAGAAATTGTTTGTCCACTATGCTATTTCCTTTTCTAGTGGGCTCCAATCACTTATTTCATGGAAAATGAAATGAGTTCAAGAATTCTCCTGACCTGCGGGGAAAGGAGGAACTAAAGAGAACAAGGATTTTCAAATAATTACTTCTACCAGAAACAATCACATTGTGGGAGCCAACATATCGTTATGTACAGTTCCAGCATTCACCCCCTCTACCTCCAGGGCTACCTGTAGTCTAATACCTGAAATCATTGTGGTAGGTCTGACTCATCCTTTGGCAAAGACCAACTGAAAAAACTGTTAATTAGCCAACAAACCACCCCAAAAGTGGTAAGGCAGAGAAAGCTGTACCTTTAAGTCTTTACAAAGTGTCATTGCTATGATGATCATCACTGTGGATCTGAACTTCAAAACTTCTGAATCAGGAATATATAGTATATATAGCAAAACTATGTACATCTATCTCAGGGCTTCTGTTGGTAACGTAGACCAATACACACTAATTCCCTGACTGTTACATATAGCCATTCATATAGAATCAGTTCATGTTGTTTTAAGGATTTGCATACTAATGGGGATGCAAATGTATTTTACATGCAAGAGGAAGAACCAGCTGCAAATAAAAAGGTAAATAAATACATCTGTGGAGGGACAGTAACTTAAAGTCATAATGGTTTGGCCAGTAAATGGAAAAATGTTCTTTTCAGGCACTAAATAAAAGTCATACAGATCTTCTGGTCAAGACCAGAATACATGGAAAAATTAAAAGAACAAGGCAGTTATAAATCATCTCTCCGGGAAAGAGGCCATGAAATACCAATTGCTTCAGTTAAGACACTGAAAGAAAGACACAGAGACTGAAATATGCAATTCAGAATAGCTGTGGACATAGCATTAAATCACAGCTTCCTACTTTCTCCAATAAAACATTAAAGTTTAGGTAGGATTTGGTCTACACAGACTTATATTTTATCTCTTTGTTTAATGGGTAGAGAGTTTGGGAGAGTAAAAAAGATATTTTGCTTTAAAAATCTGGCTTGAATCATTCACTAGTGAGAAATATTTTATTATTTCAGCTGACAGAACTAGGCCTGTCATGTTACTATGCTAAGAAATCAGGAAAGCTTGCAACTGAACTGAAGCAGTGATGAACCAAAAAGTTCCAGCTTCAAGAGAAATGAGGGGAAAAGTAATCTGCCTGACTGCTTACTCATCTCTACACTTAGCTATTTACTCAAACAGGGTTACAAAGGTGCATAAGGTGTGAACTTACAGCATTACAGAGCAGAAGATGCCCATCACACCCTTCAGCTACAAAGGCAACAAGGTTTCTATGTAGTATCAAAACTTCTCAGCGTATTTTTCCATCATATATATCTTGCACTCAATTTTGAATCTGCATTTAACAGCTACCTATTCAGAGAAAGGAAATTTTCTCACAGGAATGTTTCCAATATCATTCCCACAAAGTAACTGTGAGAATGAGGTATGAGCTCCGATACACAACCAATGAAGGCAGTCTATTAGACATTTAACTTTTGCTACAGCTGGAACATAAGACTCAAACCTTAAAGATGAAGACTTTTAAAGATGTACATTTCCACCAACTTCCATCACAGAGTCATAGATAAAGTTCCCTTCTGCTAATCATTTCCATATTTTGCTAAAGTGGAACTCTAAGCAGCAGAGGAAAAACAAAAATATTAGAATTCGTGGAAAGGTTATTGGGATTTTCCACAAGGTAAGCATTTGGCAGGTTGCATATACATTTGGTTTGTATCCATTAATTAGATATAATTAACCACAGTGACAAAAACAGGATTATAGAACCTGCACTAGTAGATATTATTGGATTTAAACACACAGATGTAATGGAACCTGTGAGCCACAAAAGCGGAACTCATTCATTGTTACTGCAATTGTTATATCTGCAATTTTTGACAACTTTTTATCAAGCAATCACTGAATTTGAAGAATTTTTCTAACTAATTTAATTATATCGTTACCAAAAGAATACATGAGAATAACATGCCAATTCCAAAATGTCCAAATCTATGCAACATATATGGAATATTATTTGTGGTTTTGCTTAACTTAAGGGCACTCAAAACATTCTCCTGGAGTGAAGGAAGTACATGAACTGATTTTTTTTCATCTAGACAAAACAAAAACTAACTACTCATCCATCCATGAACTAACTGCTACATCCCTTCATCCTCCTATTTTCTTTTTGTGTTTTATTAAAATAGCTAATGCAGTAGCCTTGTCTACATTATTGATGACACCACGGCCAATATTGGACTGATACAATGATCTCCAGGAGTTTTCAAATATAAATATATTCTAATGAGATAATCCCTAGAGCATGGATATGGAGGAATGCTATCTAAATAATGCCACTTCTGTTACAGAATCGGTTTCAAATTAATTGTTTCTTTCTAAGGCTATAATTATTCAGAGAAATGCAGCTAGTAAGAAAAGATGAAGTAAAAAAATGTATAATGTCTAATAGCTCATTAAATAGAAAACACATTGTAAATTTGGGAATCAGAATGACTTGCAGCTAATTATGAGATGATGGGTCAGGAACATGAAAAGAGACTTATTTGGCAAAGGAGCAATTTGTTAATGCTGACTGCAGTCTGCATTTACTTGACATTCGGAAACATCATATGACACCAATGCAGATGAGGTGAACAGTGAAAAGAAAAGGAAGGACAAGGAGAGCTAGAGGAGAAAAAGTTAGGTTATGAGCAGCTGAGAGCATGGTGAGAAAGGGAAGAATATGAGTGTCATCACTGGATGTTCAATTTTTCAAGTGGGAATGGGAACAAGATGTCATATTAAAGAGACTTGGAGTATTCATGCAGCTATAGTTACAGCTGCGTCAACACTTTTCTCACAGAGGGGTTTTATGTAGAGTTCATATAGATGAATAATTAGCATTTTTTTAATTTCTCTTCCAGTGAGAAATCATACTATGTATTCATTGTTCTGAGTATGATTTTGAAAGCATACCTAATATTTTAAAAGCATGAAGTGTGTATTTACTAGATGTCAAATACATATTTACAATAACGCAACAAATCAAAGCAACTGCAAAGAATATTTGAAACACTGAAGAATAATTAAACTGCCAAAAAAGCCCCAAACCTAACACATTATACCATAGCCTCAAAGCAAAAGAAGCTCAGAACAGCTGAGCTAAGCTTAAACTTTCTCCCAGAACATTTTCCATAGTCAGTGACCCCAACTATTACACAAGAGGATGCAGACATGAGCAGAATGGGAGAAGGCAGTTATGCATTTGCATGGGTGCTAGCAGGTGCATGCTACAACAGCCTGCACAAACAGGAGGGCTAAAGTCAGCTAACACCTTGCACAATCATCTAAAAACATGATGTACAAAGAACTGCAAGATGTGACCTCAGAATCACAGATGATGTTTATAAACAGAATAAAAAAATCTCTTTGACGTAAAGGAAAATGAATCTGCATTGTGGAAAAAAACTTCAACATTTCCTAAATCAGAAGCCCAAGCACAGTTTATGGCCATATCCTTCTTTGAACATCCACTGCGCAAATATCAGTGTAATGCCTTGATATGAAGGCTTGGACAGTCTAGCAGTAATGTGTTTTAAGTATTACCTTAATTCCAATGCAAGGTTTATCCCTCATGAATCTAGACTGAACAGAAAAGAGCAGGATCATAATAATGAGGAGTGTCAGTGTATTGGCTGATAACGCCATACGTGAATTTATGGCACATTCTCTTAGCAAATAAATGCAATATTTCTTCTGTCTTCATTCCAGTAAGCTTATAAAACATAATTTATCTCTCTGTATTTGCTGTTGTTACCAGATCTCAAGATGAAACTTTCTATCTTATTTATTTGCACAGGTAACACAGTCCAGAGAGGATATTCTTCTCTTGTGATGGTGCTGAAACAGATCTTTTTTCTGCAATTAAGCTCTAAACATGACCTAATTTCTTGCACAAATACCACAGTCTGATATACTTTGCCAAAAAGTGATATTTTATTTTAGTGGCACACCAATAACATCACATTTGAAAATTTACATTATTGTTACTGTAGTCCCTAACAGAATAATACAGGGAGTTACGTCTAGCATCTTTCTGAAATTTACTTGCAGTTCTATAATCTATGTTCTGACTATAAGGGGATTGAATGTTTATAAAAGGTGTAGGACTAAGAAACCACTGAAATAAAGTTCAAGTCTTAAGTTTATACCCAGAATACAGTCACAAACAGTTGCCACAACAGCATCCCACCTACATGCCTTCTAACACAGATCACTTTAAACAGTTAGCCATATTTATTCAGGCTCAATTCAGAAAAAAACTTAAAGCACATAGTTAATTTGATTAGTCCCATTGAAGCCACACACCGCTGTAATGCCTTGCATGGTCAGACCTCAAATTTTGGCTTTCTGTGCACACAGCATGCATACATACTAATTTTTGCTAGTGGTGACTTTTGTGACAGACAATTTTACAGTACAAACAGAACTACTAACTCCTCCTAAACAAACCATAAGAAAAGCTTCAGATGGTACCCACTCTAATTCCTTACTGGAAAAGATCCAGATTTTAAACAATTTACAACATAAAAATAGCACAGAAAGCTATTATCTTTCCTCAGATCTGTTGAGCCATTCTGTGTGACTTTGCGATGCCAGTGACAAACGATGGTTAGCCCAAAACTCAAAAAGCCAAACAGGTATCTTAAACAGGAACAAACACTGAAAAAGTCTCAGTTGAAAGGGGATCTAGCCTACATAGTTTTAATGCAGTACTCACAGCTCTCCCAAATGCACAGTCACGAGGCAGAAGGCAGCATCTATCCAAAGACTGCATATCAGCATCTTTAGGACAGGTTCTCTCATACATGCAGCTTCACATGGTGAAGGAGAAGGCAGGGAGAGCCTGTAACAAGGAAAACTGTTCTACATAGAGATGCTCGGGTGAGAATGAAAATCCACTTGGTGATCCAAGGACTAACCCATACCCTCTACTACATCCATGACACGACATGTCAGACAGAGAAGAGTAGAGGGGCACACACTGCACAGCTAACTGTTTTGTGGCAAGATGGAGCAGAAGCCACAGCTCTGCCTTATCAATATGATGGAAAAACCACAGTGAGGGAGTAGAAGAAATCCAATATGGGAATATCACTGCAAAAGTGAGAGACTTGTCAGGTCTGTGCTCCTGTCTCTAAAAGAGCTGGTGTGAGACTACATGTTACTGACAGATTTATTTTAGAAATGTATTATATCCTGCTTTTAAAAGTGAAACATAAAGCTAAACCAGTACACTAAGCAATTGCAGTTTGGTTCTAGCAAGGCATTTAAAACACACAGCACTGCAATATTGCTTCCTTGCATTTCAAGAAGGAATAAATAATAATCCAATAAAGGATCAAGCCAGTGATCCATTTAGTCCAGGACATGCTCTTCAAATACTGAGTCTTATATAGCAACAGAGAAGCCAAGAAACATTCCAGAGAGAAAGAGGCCAGCATACAACCAAGACTAAAAATTTGGTTATCTGTTTTAAAAGGGTTTGATAGTTACTCAGGCATTTCTTAATATTTTGTTATTTATAAATCCAATTGGGTTTGCTGAACTGTGATTGTTCATTTATTTACTTGTGTAGTTTTTCAATCTGAAGCACCCTTTGTGGCATTACTCCAATTCGTGGTATAGGCATATCAGACTACAAAACACACAGGAGTCCAAAAAAACCTCTGTGTCCTTTCACCTGTGTGCTACCCTGCTCTCTGCCTCTCCCCTTGGTATTGTTAAAGGGATGCTCACAGTTGATGCAGCTGTATACAATGCTGTCCTGATACCGAGAGACCTGTGTTCAAGTTTCACATTACAAGATCAGCAAGATGTGAAGTGAGGCAACTAGAAAATGCCAGCTATTAACACAGTACAGATTATGAGGTTTGATAAGCTTCAAAGAGAAAAAAAAAACACAATTTCCAACTTTTTACACGTGCAATTATGCAGGTGATTCTTCCATACCACAAAGGATACAGGAGCTACTCATCTAAGTGTTTACTTAAGGGCTAAGAATCAAATCCATACAAAGCATTTTCTAGTACTACTTCAAGCAATAGCTACAGCTACAGTGCATTCTACAAATCACTGTACTGATATATCCATACAAAAAAAAAAAATTCAGAAAGATAAAATGGGATGAAGTCACTAAAAAAAGGCAAGTATGTAGTGTCCTGCCATAACCAGTACTGTAAAACACAATGTCTTTATTTTCTCTCTCCTATCTTCAATGTGTTTTTCAACATTTTGGATGTGGCATGAAAGAAGCTATATAAAAATGTCTTCAATTGTTTATCTTAAAAATGTGACTGTTCTGCACTAGTAGTATGAAAAAGCACATCGGGTGGACATTATTATTTTATCTTCTCTTTTGATAAAGAACTCACTACATGTGGCAAACAAGAGCGGCTGGCAAGGGTGTATAAACAAGCAAAGCACAAAACTCACTATCTTACCAAGTTCTACCAAGTGCAAAAGGAGATAGGTCTGTAGCTGTCACCAGGAAAAATGAACAGCATTACTGTTGATGTTGTCACATTCATTCCCCTGTCTGATGAGTTTTATATATCTGAACTGAGTTATGAGGAGAAGTGTTTTGAAGTAAATATTAACAGCTTACAAAACTAAATCATGGAGACAAATTTCCTATGGACATAACTCCCAGAGCAAGCTGGTGTTTTTAAAAAGTATTTCAAACATGAAGGTGTGTACTTACAACAGATTCTGTGAAGCTCAGTATACCATGTAAACGTTTTCTCATGGGAAAAAAAAAATAAAAAACCAGCAAGTAAAATGCTTTCAAAGTTCACTTTTAAATTCAGTGATCTATGGATAATGGAGCAAATATTCCAGCTGGTTTAAAATGTCAGAGTTTCAACTACTCCTAGGGAGCAATGAAAGTCTACATCAGTTGGGGATGCCCCTCTTAACACAAAAAATTGTCACAAACAGGGACAGGTCAGTATTCAGTTCTTCTGGCATAAGACCCTTCTGTTATATTCATCCTAACACAACTTTGGCCTCAATGTCTTTAAAATTCACAGTTTCATAAGGTAAATGAAAAATGTATTTTCCAATGAAAAGTTATTGTTACCTGAATTACCTGGAACTGCAAGAGAAAAATGATGAAAGACATTTAAATGAGGTGTTTAAATATAGACTGTAAATATGAGACTGAACAGTAATTAATTAGATTTCTAGGGTCTTCCCTTTCTTTAGCCTCTGTATTACCATGCAGTCTTTGTTTACTGTCATTTATCTTCTTTGTTTGATGACGTTTGACTAACAAATACATTGATGAATTGCATTTGTAAATGCCATCCATATATCACTAAAATAGGATGTACTCAGTGCTCCTGACACACTGATGTTAAAGGATTTTTTTTTAATTTGAACTTTCAGTACTTAACAAAGGAAATATTACTGCTTTGCTGGATAAATTTCCTGCTTTCTTTTTTAATTTTCATTGAACAAACAGCTGCAGAATAATGTGACTTCATGAAGCATTTCTAATAAAATCCTGCAGAAGTTAAAACAGGGGAATAGAACTGCTTGCTCACTGGTAGTTGTATCCTTCAGAACAATTTTTCAAGATGGTGATCACATTTCTGTGTAGATGATTATTAGGTAACATGATTTTCTGTTTTCCAAAGTCAGTGATTTTTTTAGTATGATAACTAGGTAGCACTGTTGCATTACTTATTTATAGTAAGCAAAACAAACAACATAATAAATGCAGCATCTTTCTAGTATGCTATTTAGGCTTTATAGTGATTGGTTAGTAGCAACACAGACAGCAATAAATTTAAGTGTGAAGATGCTCAGACCTGAAAAACTCCATGGCTATAATTTGCTTACCAAAGACATACAGCTTGCATTTGTAAAGATGTCCTTTATCAAGTCTGTCATCACCTGTGATTAAATTATGAAACTTCTTGGCTGCTACATTTTTCTCTGCTGCCACAATTCAATGTAAAGTATTATTTGCTTTATGTAAACTTAGAGAGGGTTCAATGAATCATCACTTTGCAATCTGCCAGTAAAACAATCTCCAATATCCATCTGTACACACATCTATTTACTTCCATTCAGAACAAGTTTTTAATGTATTCCCCACCAGAATTACCAAGTGTGTTACAATCATCTACACATAAAGCTGAAATCCCTCAGATCATAAGAAGAGCCAGGTAAAAAAGTTACCCCCATGTGTCCGGTACAATAAAAGATACTGCTAGAAGAGTTGTCATTCTCTGATTAAAACAGCAAGACAGGAATCAAGATTTTATCTCAAAGTCACACACTACCAGCAGTGTATCTGAGATTAATACTGCAATTTTGAAAGCCCCTTTATGTACAAAAAACATGTGGAACCAGCGAAGAGTAAACATGATTTGATATCAACTAACTGAGCAAAGCTTTACACTGAAACTAGGGCACTTAGGTAGCTTATATTTATAAGAATAACAGTACTGTAGTTTTGGAAACTGGGACTATATGAAAGAAAAACCACATGGTTTTCAATACTGCCTCAGCAGTATCAGCTCTCTGAAATAAAATATTAATAATTAAACTTATATGAATTACTTTACTTCTGTTAATTATACACTCATAAAATAATTTAGGCATCAGTATGAGATGACTGCAGGATTACTGTGAAAAAGTATAACAAAACCTGCAGCCTTTGCCACCTCTGATAAAAATACCTTAGTATGCTCTTTCGCAACTTCAGCTAAGCTATATTCCTGGTACCACTGAACTACTATTTCTCTGGTGTTTACCCTACATTACAGAAAAGAATCTTAATTTACCCATTTGACTTCACTAAGATTAGCCCATAAAGTAGCTTTAAAGTGTTAAACATATAGTAGGCTGAATGCTAAAGTCTGAAACTAGTTGGGAAGGCAGAGAAACCTGATAACGATTATCATTTAGTCAATAGCAATTTAAATGTATCCACTGCGGTACGAAGACCCTACGACCCTGAATGCTTTACAGGACTTTCAGAGATAGGGTTGAGTGTGTTTATTATTTGAGTTGACAGTTCTGCAGGAGTCAAAGCACGGTTCTTTAAATACTGAGGCAGTATCTTCTGGTGGGGTGAGGGTGGTAGAAGTGAGGTACTTACTGCTTTCAAAAAAACACTGATAATCTCCTAGCAAAAGCTGGAAACTACTGTAACTACACATATAATTTAAAATGTTTTAAGCAATGATTTTAACTCCCAGTAAGAAAAATACAGAAGAGTCATGCATGGAACTCCTAAGAGGGCAGTGCAAACTCTTGCTCTTTATTCTTTGCACTGATAACCTAGTGTCCGATCCTATAGCTCCACAGGAACAAAGCAGGTTATTTTAAAACTTTCTCTTGCAAAACTGTAAATGGGATGCAATAAGGAAAAAGCCCTCTCACTGTGGCATACAGAACCTGAAACATATTTAGCAAATAAATAAGTTCACCGAAATGCAAAGAAAAGAACGTCAATAGACAAGATATGTTTCGTACTACATACCCACAACTTGGGGAGCAGTACACGCACAATGAAACGAAGCCATGAATAGTCTCTTTATAGCTGTTTTTTGGTTTGGAGGGGGAGGTTTTGATATATAAAGGGACTCCTCGCTCTTCCAACCGCTTTCTGAAGGCGGCCGATAAAGGATCCGGGCAGAGCAACCTCCAAGTGCCCCAAGGTCCTACGAGTTAGTGGCCATCCTTCCCATAAAAGTTTAAAAATGGGACGATTTCCCTGCCTCCCCCCCGCCACCCACCCCTTACCCCCCATCCGCACCTCTGCTGAACCGTTCTTTTAAATGAAATCCAAGAAAAGGAAAAAGGAAAACAAAAGCCTTGCGGATCGCTCGGCGCAAGGCTGTAGCCGGCTGCCCCAGGTGCCCGGTAGGACAGCAAAGCAGCTCCTTCTCAGTCCCAGCTTCCTTCAACTTTAGGGCAACGGGAGGGCGCAGCCTGCAGCAGCCTCCCCGCACACCCCACGCCCCGCTTGCGCCCGCAGCCTCGCGGGGTCTCCGCCGCCCGCGGAGGCCACCTCCCGACGGCCCCGACGGCGGCCAGCCAGACACACGGACACACGCCCCCGCAGCGCTCCGCTCACTCACCTGCAGTCCCGATTCTGGCTAGAAACGCCTAGTGATCGGCCGCCTCCCGTCCGGGCGGAGCTCCCGCTTCACCGCCCGGGCATCGCCGGCACACGCCCCGCACCCCGCCAGCGCCCGGGGCATGGAGTGGCGCCGTGCTCCGCTCCGCTCGGCTCGGCAGGGCTGGGGCAGCTGCCGTCCGCGGAGCCCAGGTCTCCCCCCTCCTCTCTGGGAATACACCAGAAATCCGACTAAGATATATTAGAGGAAGGGTGAAGTAACTGGCAAGGGAGGGAAGACTTGAAGTCTCGTACACGATTTCACAGTATTAAAAAAAAAAAATAAATTAAAAGAGGACGAAATCTGGTTGAGCTGTTGGAAAAGGCGAGGATGAGGAAGTCCTAAACCCCGATGTGGCTCCAGCCCCTCCGCCAGCTGTGCGCGGTCCCGGTTCAGCACCGCCGGCAGAGGAAGGAGGAGAAGCCGGCGTGTCCTGCAGCAGTCCCTCCGTTAGAGCATGTCTGATTGGTGTGCGGTCCACACACAGCACGACTTCCCCCTCCTGCTGCCTCCTTCCCTCTTGGGAAAAGTAATTGGAGAGCGAGAGCTTCACCTTCAGCAGCAGTCTCCCGCGCCCAGCCTGCACGCACCGCTCCGCACCGCGCAAGGGCGCGGAGCTGCCCCGGGCTCCCGGACCAGCGGAGGCAGCTCCAAGCGCGTCCTGCGCCGCGGGGGGATGGGAGGGGTGGGTAGCGGGAGAGACGCCCCTCTCCTCCCCCCTGTTTATCCTCGCTGCTATCCTCCCTATCCTTATACGAGACAGCAAGTCCCTGTGGCCGCCGCTCT
This sequence comes from Sclerurus mexicanus, assembly GCA_013396755.1. Lineage (NCBI taxonomy): Eukaryota > Metazoa > Chordata > Aves > Passeriformes > Furnariidae > Sclerurus > Sclerurus mexicanus. The sequence goes on from VWZF01006637.1 coordinate 899,573, forward strand.
GTCTGACCGAGGAGCGGAGCCCCGCGGCCGGCGCACACCGGGGCTGGGCCGCCTGCCCGGCCCGCCCCGCGGCTCCGCACAGCTCTGCCTTCCCTGCTCTCCCCTCCGAGCGGCGGGCCGGGGGGGGGCGAAGTTTCGGCACAGGTGCACGTGGCCAGGGAGGGGGGATGCCCGCGGCTCCCCGGCCCCCTGTCAGTGCGGCGGGAGGGCCCCCGGGCAGGGCAGGGCAGGGCAGGGCAGGTGTCCCGGGGGAGGGGGCTGCGGCGGCTGGAGCAGGAGCAGAGGCAGGGGCAGGAGGGACGCGGCGGCGCGGGCAGCAGCCAAGAGCTGGACTGTGTCTCCCTCCAGAGGGAGAAGGGAGTCACGCACGGCGGCTCCGGCGACGGGAGCGCCGCGGACGCGGCCGGGCCCCTCTTCCCGGGGCGGTGGGCGGTCGGCTTTGTCCGTGCACCTGCATCCAGCAGGTGAAGGAAGATAGCAAGGGTCAGGTCCTGAAGGCCTCTTCTTTCTCTGAAGAAGAGTTTGAAGACCGGCTTGAAGACGGGTGGCCGGTCGCAGTCGTCTGCCACGACTACTGATTAACAGAGGGAAATGTTGCTGGGTGAGGATAAGTAAAAGCACAGTTCCCTAATTTATTTTGCTGTGTTTTGTGCCATTCAAAAGAGGGTGCAGAGAAATGGAGGGGTGAGAGACAAAGAAGGTGAGAAAGAGCTCTAGTTTGTTAAAATAATATCAAAGAGACAAATTCTCAGTTTTCTCCTATAATTCTGGTCCACTGCTAAGTTAAATGGTGATGAATGCATGCAGCATTGAGAAGTATTAACATATCTGATCGTCTGTTATGTATATTTAATCATACTAGCTAGGATAATAGCCAGTTTTAAGAAAAGAACTTTTTGTTCAGTCCTTAACTATTACATCTTACATGATGTTCACGGTCAACTTTGTGAGAAACAGAAGAGGGAAGTGAAACAGTTCCTCTCGTTATTGTTCATGCTACATTTTTCTATTTAAGCAAGCATCTGTAGAATGTTTGAATTTTAATTGTTTCTTAAAGCAGATATAGACCTAAGGTCTGTGCAGTCAGGGGAAAAAAAAAAGGCAAAATGAATATTGACTACAAAAATTAAGTAATGTTGACTATCCTGTACACAGTGATGCAGCTGTAGGATGAAATACAAAGAGGCTGGTATGGAAAGGACAAGTTAAAAGTAGCCTGATATGCGGCTGTCACAATCGCTGTTGCAGAAAACACTGCAGTACACATACATGCCTCGATGCTGACTGCAGCCAAATTAAAGAGCTGCTGGTTGTAAAGACGAACGTGGTCTTCTCTCATTCATTGGAAGCTGATACAGTAACATCACCATTTCCCTAGTCGGTAACTGTGTTTCTAGATTTGCAGACTGCTAAAAATGATGTAGCGGGAACTGAAACGCCCAAGATCGTGCTGCTATCAGCAGCATAATTTCAGAACATGAGGCATACCCAAACTAATGTGGCTCCACAGGGGCTGGATGCTTCTGCCCCACCAATGCAAAATGGCCAGGGAACCTGAATACATAATGAATGGGTAGCCTTTCCTGTTCCTTGTGTCAGTGTAGGACCACAAGTATTGTTACTGAATTGAAAGCACACCAAAAATGCAACTACAGCCACTAAAATGTAACTACAGCAGCTGTTGCATCTTGAACTTAGCAAACACCTTGCCATTATAGGAGCACTATTTGCATGTATCGCTACACTCAAGACTGCATAAGACCAGAGGACACTTGCTAGTTTCATGTTGGTGTCCTGCTGTCACAGAAATTTGGCAAACGCATCTGAAGACACAGAACTATCATCACCCAGTTAAAACGAACAAGTCCCATGCAAACAACAGAAGAAAAAGCAGCAGACAAAGCAATAAGTAAACTGACTTGTTTTAAAACTCAGGAATTTTGTCTGTGTAAATCTTAGAAAAACATGTTCATTATTTATAGCATATTGCTGCTGCATATGAGCAGTTGTTCCAGATCTCTTTGCACAACATCTGAAAATCTGAACAAACCTGCAGTACACACACACAGGTTGTGTGGCACTATACACATGAAAGCATGTCCTGAAACACATGCTTTCAGGAAGCTTCTCTGCATGCTTTCACAGTATGGTCAACACTCCTGGGAAAAGCTGAAATGATCCGTTGCACCTATACGGTGCAGCTGGTTTTACAGATGCTTAGTTGGTAAGTCTGAGTCATCTCCAAAGGTGCATTTGTGCATGCTCCACATGCACAATATGATAAATTTACCATTTTCTGAAAACACCAGATTGGCATTCTTTGTCCTACACAACCTGTATTTATATCTTTCTGACTGGAAAATCCCCAGCTGAATACTGTGGCCTTAAAAGACAATACAGTTATGAAACACAATTATTATATGAATGTTCTGTCTTTATTCCTTCAGCTTGTTTCATTTTTGAGTTTGTGTCCATATTTTTTTACTTTTAATCAATTTGTAGGGCTCTTCCATATGCTAAAAGACAAGCGTAAAACATGAGAATGGGCATTAGTGCTTGCAACAGGTATAGTGTTTGGAGTAACTTGAGCATTTCCATTTCAAGGTATACAGCAAAGCATAAAAATCAAGAAAATAAAGACTCCTCTGACTAATTGCATATATGTGAATCTCATACATATATTTTAAAACACTAATTTTACCCAGAGGTATGCATGTTCTAAGTAGCTAAATAGAGAAAATGAAAATTTACATTTGGTAGCTATGTGGAGATTTTGTCTCTAAGAACTGATGAGTTCATTAATGTCTACCAACAATTTCATTCCTTTATCTTTCCCAAGAGACTCCTCCCCTCCCACAACCCACCATGATACTAACCTAAACTAACTAAAAAGTGCCAGTTGTGGCACTGTTTTTCAGTTTAAGAGTTAGGTTCTTGGTCTCTCATTTTGTTCCTATAATCAGGATTTTGACTGGATCTTCCAACTCTCTTAATATTGAACTTCAGGTACTAAAATAAGCAGAGGCTTAGACCACAGGTCTCACCTGGAATATCTCAATGGAAGGAGACATATAGTGACCTAGAGCCTTATATTCAGCAGCATCCTACAGCTTTCCTTTTTTGCCATCCCCTAAAGCTGGGGAAGGAGAAGCAAGGATCTCAAAAGCTAGCTGATTTGAATTGTTATGGTTATCATTCTGATACTGTGAGCTGAGACAATTCAACAGTGTTTAATAGTCCCCTTTACAATGTGTGTACAGATACACAGTCACACAGTCATGTTTTTATTACAAGTGAGAATGTTGTCAACAAAATTTAAGGTCTTTAAAAGCTCAAGTAAATTCCAGATATTCACATGCAAAATTAAAGGTAATTGACTCCTGAAAAACTGATAAAAATGAAAAGGCAAACTTATTCCAGGGTTCTTTAATAAATCTCCCACAGGCATTTACTAAAATCATGCTGGTTATTGGATTTTGAGGGAAAAGGGATTTTTAACAAGCATACTAGAATCATCATTGATCTTTCAAAGCTTTCACAAGAAATGGAAAAACTGACTGCAAAAAACCCCCAGACCAACAGAAGGAACCACCCTTTCTTTCCTACAACACATAATGATAGACATAAACAGTATGGTTGGGGGAGGTTTACCATTTAAAACCATTCTCCTAAGATATAAATGACATGGATTGCTTATGCATGCTAATATAAATGCTAGTTACAGAATAATGATATCTTCCAGGAAAACAAAACAAAACAGTTCAAACAAATAAAAAAATCAAAAAACAGATACATGTATATTCAATGTAATTTTGGGAGCAGGACTTTGTTGCTTTCATTGAAGAGGAGATAAAGCTGGCAATCAGGGAAAAAAATGGGTGGAAAAACATCTCTGGAAGTCTGGTTGTACTGAGGATCCAAACCCCAGTCAAAGGGTGGAGCTAACTCTAAAGTTAGATCAGGTTGCTCAGGTCTATATCCTATGGTTTCAGATACCTCCAAGAACAAAGATTCTACCTACTACTCTCTCTACTTTTTCTGCCCCTTTTCCAGCATTTGATCACCCTCATTGGAAAGGATTTTCTTCCTTACATCCAAACAAATTTCTCTGAATTTGTCTTTTTGTCTTTTATGTCCATTACCTCTCAACTCTTTGCTGTGCACTTCCAAGTAGCCTCTGGGCCCATTTCCCCTGTAACCATCCATACGCAGTCGAATACAATAATTTCTCCTCTTTCCCTTCTTCAAAAGGGCTAAGCAAACACAGCTTTCTGCTTTCTCATATGCCATGCCTTCACCACTACTAGGACACATGGTTGACTCATGTTCAACTTGTTCACCAGCACCTACAGGCATTTTTCTGCAAAGATGTTTCCTAGATAGTGCCAAACTTGTACTGTTGCATGGGGTTATTCTGTCTCAGGTGCCAGACTTGCATTTATGATTGTTGAACTTCATGAGATTTCTGTGAGCTCAATTCTTCAGCCTCTTTTGATACTATTGCTACTATTGACTATTCCAAATCACCTTCTTGTCCTTCACATGTGCAGAAATTACTTCCAGGTGAGTTTTCTCCATAATCTTTCTGCAGAATGACCTCTAGTTCCCCACATCTTCATTCATAACTTACTGAAATTGGATACATTTACCATTTTCCAATTATTTGGGACCTTCTCCTGTCACCATGAACATTTGCAGACATTAGAAAGCAGTCTCACAGTGACATTAGCCCACTCCATCAGGGTACTTGGATGCACTTGGTCTCACAGTCTACTGTATGTCCACTTTGCTTATATGGTCCTTATTGATTGCTCCCTATCAGGGTGATACTTGGCTCCCCCAAACTCATAAAGAAACCCTGGGACGAATGCTGTTTGTCTGATTTACCCAGTAGAATATCATATGATCAGATCTTATGGTATTTCATCAAAAAGAACGAAATCCCCCAGGCTGTGAGAACAGTAGCTATTTTGAAATATAAAGATGCTTCCTCCTAATGCTTCATAAAGCACCTAAGCTCCCTAAAGGGGAAAGATTTAAAAACCTGGACTCCTCATTTCTCATTTGCTACGTCTTGACAAGTCACTACTGAGATTTTTAGATCTTTTATATATCATCATAAGGCACTTTATACATTTGACACCCTATGCTGCCAGGCATAGCTTCTGAATCTTGCTCTGGGTGAAGCACATACAAAACATACAAAAAATGTAGGTGTTGCAGTATTTCATGCCATGACTTCTAAATCTCTTTTTGAATCTAGGCTGTAATCCGTGGAAAAAATGGAAAAAAAACCAAACACCAGAAGAATTCAGATCAACAGTAGAACAGCAGTTGGTCTCCTCACCCTTTGGGTATAGCCTTAAATTTTCTTTTTTAACAAGTAATTTACTTGGCTATATTATGTATTTCATAAGTAACAGGCCTGAGCTTTATTACGCCAAAAGGAAGAGTCCATGGGTCAAATATTTGGGGATGCCTACATGGCTTTATTGCACTACAGAGTTGTAAATTACAAGAATGTTAGTAATGCTGCTTTCTTATTGGAGATAGAGTAAGTATTATTCGTGTGCTTGGGAAAAGCCACAAACTATTCCAGAAGGAAATATTAGCCATTTTTCCTCCTTTTTTTCTTTAAAAAGTCAATCAAGTATTCTGTCATCTGCATCTGTGAGACATAGAGCAGGAAACAAACCAGGCATACACAGAAAGAAAAACAAACAAACTAACTAATTAACAAAATCAGGGCAAAAATTGTTCACACACAACTGAACTAAATTTGGGTTACTGTATTATAGAGGTCATGCATTTTTCTTAATCCGATAATATATGGTAATTCCTAATTTCCTGTGTATCATACAGCATCCTCTTGCAGTCATGTTACAAAGAACTCCAAAAGGAACAAACATTTTATCCTTGGTTATAAGTAGGTTAATTTTGTTTCAATTTTACATTAAGGGTTGCTCTATACACAAAATAGGAAACAAAGCAGACCTTCCTACCTAATTTTTATTCAATTTTAAAATAAATGTAATTATTTCCAAAATTATATATTGAATTATTTTCATGAATAAGTGATGTTTACATAATTAAATTATATTAAAGGAGACCTTGTGAAAACAGGAGGTTACACTGACCAATAGTAGGAAGTAGGTAAGTAAAAGCAAGCTGATTTCACAAAACAAATCATGCTTATTTTTGTCTGAAACCTCTTTACGGAGTGCAACATATGGTGGCAGACTTGAGAACTCATCTACAAGAAAGATTATACTTCACTGTAGAAATTCGTCGTGCCATTTATTATCTCAGGATACAACATTTTCTAATCTGTGCAGTGTCATTTTAAAAACAGGCATCACAAATTCCGGTAAAAAAAAAGTGTCAAAGCTTATTACGTTAGTAACTCAGTTTCCACTCAGTCAGAGATTAGAGGGCTGTCAGATGTGTTGTTTGCTGGGAAAAAAAAAAAAGCTCATTGTGAATTTACCTGGATTATTTTTTTCTAGAGAAATAATACTACACCTGTTTAATAAGTACAAAACTGTTTAATGGTGTGGCAGGAGGGCCTGCCCTGATAAGGCCTAGAATCTGGTCAGAAAATGCAAAACATGCAAGCTGTCATGCAGTCTATCTACGTTGAGCTACTGCTGGCGTCAGGGTGCTGTTTTGGTGTTGAATTATGCTAAACCCAGCCTGGTTCACCAAACTTCAAACACACATTCTGCTTTTTGAAGCAGAGTTTGACAGATAAGCTAGTCACTGGCCTATAAATCTGTGGCTACGAGTCCATTGCTTTATAAATATTAAAGCCTAGTCCAATTTGCATATGGCAGATTCTTCTACATACTTTTGTGAAGTGGGTAGAGCTTCTCCTATGAAGCATGGTTACTCCCCAGGGGTTAAGAGAGAGATCTGTGCAGCATCTTGTACAGTGAGTTATATCAATCTCCAGTTAATGTTTGTTTCTTTTACTAGCTTTGATACAGTGCACTATACTATTTCATGCTATATTATACTCTACTGGTAGCTTTTCAGCTTTTACACCATGCAGTAAATAATTCTGATTAAGATCTTTCATCTGTTCACTCATCTGCTCATTTGTCTGTTAATTTGTCATAATAAATAATTCATTTTTATAAATATATCTGATTTGCCATGATTAAAACCTGCAGGACAAAGTGATTTAATCACACCTCTGTAATTCATTAAACTTAAACCATTGACATAATCCAAGGTTAAGGTGGGATTCATCTGCACCTAGGCTCCTCTACGGGAAGGAGTTTAGAAAGCAAGGGTGTCCTTTCTGCACTTTGTGACTAAAAAGCAGAGTGTCTTTAATAACTTTTGTCTAAACCTTCCACTCCACCCATGACAAATAGTTACAAAACACTCTTTCAAACAGTATAATCCAAATTTCTGAAAGTACAGTGCATTAAATAATTGAATAGGATTAAGCTGTTCTGTTCCTCACTATTTCTCTCTGATTTTTTCTTCCTCTAAATTTTTACCATATATATTTAAATGAAAGAAGGAAAAATAAAAGTGCACCCAGTAATGTACTATGCTTGTGTGTGTGCATTAAAAACCACTGAAAGATGGCCTAAAGGCTATTGCAGACTTTGCCCTTTATGATGTTTTAATAACAAGTCAAAAAGATGTATTTTGATATCATCTTTCCGCATACTGAGTACAAGCACAAGTAGAGCTTTTCAATAGTTAAGAACAGAAAAAGTAGTATTTTTTAGAACACTATCAGATTTATTCCAAAATAACCTGAACTTGAAGAGAAAGGGGAGGGGAGTTGGGGGTGAGGAACAGGACAGGACCAAAATATGAATAGAAGATGATAATTTTTAAATGTTCTGAATTGCAGCTTTCAAGATATTTTCAAATGCATGACCAAAAGTATGCACCTTTTTATTTCGAGAAAAGAGAACCAAAGAGCATTTCAGCTTATCTGAGGACAATGAGCTTAATTCAGCATGAGAAAATGCATCTGATTAATACAGAATCAAAAAAAATCCAGTCCATATATATAAGAAGTTATATTATCTATTTAGAGTTGCTATACCTTTCAATGAGATTACAAATGTGGAATCAATGGATTACATAGTTAATAGCCTGAGTATAAGTAATTTCTACTGTGTAAATATGGCAGAAATTTTAAGTACCTATAGATAATTACTACCACTTAGATCTTAGAAAGTCAAATTGACTGAGCTTTGCCCTCCATCTTGAGCCTTTCCTCCTCCATGAAACGCAGGGTAGGAAAAGCTAAAGGATGTGTGACTGAATTTTTCTGCTTTTGTGACTCTCATTGAATGATTCCTTTGAAGGGAGTAGTAGACAGTCCTTTCAGAGCTCGGACTGCATGATGGCAGACCACTAGGATGCTGTGGTCCTACTCAGAAGACTTCATGTGTACTTCTCTCTGGTATTACAACTAGGTCCACTCCCACCTAACTGAGGTGAAATTAGTTTCTGGTTACCCATGCTGAACAGTCACTTGTGGATGGAACATAAATGATGCCACTTGACTCCCTGCACACACATGCCCTGCCTGGCATTCATCATCCTGCCAAAGCATTTGCCCTGGGGGACTGAGCGCCTCAATTCTAGCCAAGTTCTAGCAATCACCACCTGCCGGATTACCTCACATAGCAAGTCAGTTCGAATTCCCATTTCTTTCTCATCCTCAGGGCATGGTATACATAACATAAGCATCTTGCCTTGATCTTGGATGTGAGTAACTCTTATATTCTGACACCCAGCCCAAATATAATGTAAGGACAATAAACAACAAGTGAGGGAGCCCAAAAACCTTGGGGATATATCTTACATGATCATAAGAATAATTTTGACATTTTCATTCTGACCGATGCTTAATCATTCATAATTCTTTTCTAAAAATGTATTTTAGAAGAAGTTTTTTCTATATGAACTTTGAACCTGAAACTCATTACTCACAATGAGCAAAATTAGCATTTTTACTTGTGGTTGGGGGACACAGATCCATAGTAGCTGCAGCATCAGGCAGATGTGCTGGAATTTGGAAACTGTAAGCAAACTCAGTTCTTAGAGCTCGGTGTGGAAAAATTTGCTTTTCCAAGCAGTTCAGAGGTATCTCAGATGTCTGCTCTTCACAGAAAGCATAGCCTGGGATGCAGAGAGATGCTGCTGCTAGAGTGATAAACCCACTACATAAATCTTCTTTATTTTCCTCCCGGTTTAAGCTTCATGGCGTATCTGTTGCTCCCTACCAGACATCAGTTACTTTCTTATCCTCAAGTGTCCTGGTTTTCACTGCCATTAAGCACCCACAAATGTCAGAGAAGTCCGTAGAGTCTTGGGGGAGGGATTTCTGAAAAATTCAGAGCAAGCACTGTAATGGAGAGGTTTCGCCAGTAGATGTCAGAAAAAAGAACGCAGATAACACAACCCCTTACCAAAACCTGGAAAAGGACATTTCAGTGCTTCCTTTTCACCTCCTCCTCTCCTGGCACATATATGCATAACCACGCAGAAAGAAAATCAATAAGGGAACACTGACTTTTTGTTATAGACTTATGCAGATAAAAAGCAGAAGATTCCATACCCTGTTAAGCTTCAGGTGACTCATGCAAGAAAAAGAGTTTTCTAAACTTTGAAGTTGCTAAACAATCTGAATAATAACAAGTTCTGTGAACTCTGGAACAAATGAAGTCTCATTTTTTATGGATTTTAACTCATGTTTGATTGAAGCTTTTCCTGTGGTAGGGAACTTCAAATTTTTGCTTTTTTTGTGTAGTGGTGATCCCAAGGGAGAGATTTTTCAGAGAGATGCTGAAAACATCTCTCTGTGACTCTTCTCCTTTCTTCCCAGGCATCTTTTCTTATTGATATTGAATAGATTTAAGACTACTACCTGTCTCTCAAATTTTGTTGAAATCAGATGGGGCTCCAAAATGCACAAGGCTTTCTTCTGTAGAAAATCTAGCAAAAGAAAATGCAAGGAGAGCTTTATCTCTTACAGACTGAGATTAATGAGGCCATTTATTTCACAGTATAACTCTGCTAGAATTACTTAAACACCTGAAATTTCACTGGCAATTTAAATGTTCCATTAAGTATTCTGATGATTCCTCATTTTTCTACCAGATTATGAATTTATGAATATACAGAAATGTATCTGATTGACTATCTATCAATCTATTCTGATGGAACAGGGCAGATTCCTATGACTGCATATTAGGGGGTTACCACTTCTCCCTTTTTTCTCCTTTCTTTCCGGAACAGAGAGTAGGTAGTATGAAACATCATCTTTTACACCATTTCTACATCCCTCCAGTATAGCCAAACAGGCATCAATAACAGTGAGAGAAGAGCAGATTTGCCTTCTACCAGTGTCCTGTGACTTCCGACTGAAGTCACTCTGAATTTCTACAATGATCTCCGCAAGAATAAGATTAAATGCTTGGCACTTTTAATGTAAGCTTGTGCTTATTCCAGCTCTTTTTGATTGCACATATTTTTACTCTGTCAAACTAATGAGCTTTGCTTTATTATTCTATCACATTTTAAGCTTTGATTAGTCTAGCTCCTAAAATGTACATAAAATTAGTTTGATTTTATTAGCCATTACTTAAATTATCACCCTTAAATTAATCCCTTTGTATCATGGAGCTATTTCTGTTGCATTACAATGGTTACTTATCCTTCCTGACCTGAGATTGTATTGCATCATAAAAATATAGCAACAGATTTTAAAAATTAAATAGAATTTTTATGAAGCATGAATTATAGTCATGTGGACTCATCTATGTTAATCTATAATAATGATCCCTTTTGAGCTATTTTTACATAAATGGGTCAATTCTGTGAAAACTTAGAAAGTAGATAAACAGATTCTGACATTACTGAAATGTTAAATTTTATCACCTTCATATTTAAAATATCATCATTAACAGACATATTCAGAGCCATTTCAATGTCTGGTAACACAACTGTACAATTACTAATGCAGTTGTGGGAGTCATAGCTAGCAAAAGTTCTTAATGGTGGCTGCAGTTATGGATAAGCATAAGCCAATTTACTCCTTACGTAAACAAGTCTGAGAAGGATGATGACAATTGTTCAAAGCCAAAGTCCATACACCTTATTAGTTTTCTGGAGTTAGATTTAGGTGTTGGTGGTGGGGTTTGTTGTGGTTTTTTTAAAAAATAATATAATATAATACAATGCAATACACTTCTCTTCACCCCCTTGCACACTGGCACAGCATATGCTTACTCAGCTCTTTTCCACTCTGATATCCCTGTCCCAGTGCAAGTTCTCTCTGTAATGGTAAGCTTGTTCTCCTTTTTCACTCCTCTCCTGTACTGTCAAAGGCAACACATAGTCTCTTTACAAGGTACATACCTTTTGAGGTCAATGAGTCCATTTATGGAGACATTTGAATTCAATCCTAACCACTGATGGGAGATATGAAACTTTAATGTCATAGTTTAACATGACGCAATATTTTTTAAGTACTTACACAGTCTTCAAATGCAAATCTTTCTTTTTCTAAATCCAAACCAGCTCACTTGAATTGTCTCAAGACAGTAAAAACAGCTTTTCCACTTGCCGTTATCACCCCACAAAGAGACAAACACATGGACAAGAAATGGTGGAAACAGGCTTTTCAAAAGAAACTGAAACTAAAGACTCTTGGGCTGTTGCAGATCAGGATGAAAGAAAAAAGGGCCAAGCAAAATGTTTCTTCCCCTGTGAGTCTAATAAGTTAAACTATCTCATCCAGTCCAAACAGATCAAAAACACACAAGTATAGTGGTTTTCTAATGTATGGAAATCCATACCTTAAGATGCTTTCTTGAGTAAAGGCAACACTGAGTTATACCAAATAAATTACTCTCATCCCATAGGCTGTTGGATTCTGCTAAATCTCACTGAAGTTTGTGGATTTGTCCTGGGCAGACCATGGAGGATCATACTCCTGCTTGAGTCAATAAAAGGTGCAAGTGCCTGGGGAGGTGGAAATTCACCATCTCCTCAGAAAAAGTAATGCCACACAGGATGCTACCAAAAGGGCTAGGATGCAGAAGTCTGGATAAGAAAAGATTGAATGCGCGTTTAATTCAAAGGAACCACAGCCTTGCCTTCAGTTTAGTTGCTTCTAGCTTCAAGCATCTTTTCACACTGTATGTTTTCCTTTATATTCACACAAATCACCCCAAATAGAAAGAGTGAGAAGAGTTTCGGAGGCCTTGCCCTAGTCATAGGGAAAGGAGGTGGAGTTTAGCATAATAGGTAGGTGTGACCAATTATGTATTCTATCACATTTTGTCATTTTTAATGGAGTCTCTCTTGTAGCACAAGAGGCAGAATTTTCCTTGCCTGCATTCCAGAAAGGAATGGACAGGCCCTCTATAAAAGCCACAGGGTGGAAGCAGAAGTGTGGTCATTCTCATTGCCCCGGCACTTGGGAGAGGTGGCCATGGCCAGGACTGCACCGCTGTCGTGGGAGGAGATAAAGCCTGCTGGCACAGCCAGCACTGCTGCCACAGCAGAGAGAAAGCCCACTCAGGACCCACCTCAGCCGCTGTGGGGGGCAGAAGTTGCTGTTCAGCAATCTCTGCCACTGTCACCTGAGAGAGGGCAGGGGCCACCCTGGCCATGGCCATTTCAGGGGTGTCACCATCACCCCCTGCCACACGCTGCTTCAGGGATCTTTTTTCACTTATCGCAGCCCGCAGGTTTTGCTATGACTTACCATTTGCTGCCCACCCCACGGAGAGAGCCTGCAGTCTGCTACTACCTGCTGTCCTCCCACAGAAAACTCTTTGTTACATTTGTTTTGTTTCTCCCGACCGTGTGGTCTGGGGTGGATGGGGAAGGTTCTCCACTGCTTTGTCTTTGTCCTAGAGGTGGGGGGAACGGGTAACACTTTTTTGCCGTTGTTGGTTTAAACTGTTTTCCTCTGTATCTTTGTAACTGCAGTTATTTCCTTAGTAAATTGTTATATTTCACTTATATTTCTCTGTACTACCCCTTCATTATCGGAGGGGGCAGATTGAGGAAAAATCCAAGAGGAGAGCAACTTATTTGGAGTTCTGATTCTCCAGTCGTTGTCCAAAACCACCACAAGGCATTGAAAATGTGATCTCAAGAGGGAAAGAAAGCATCCAGCATAACTTCTCCATAGTGGTCTCTCTCCTACCACACTGGTGGGTCATGTGCTCTATGGGAACAGCACACTTTCTTCGTGCATAGAGCATGCACAGCCAATTCCTTCAGCCAAAGTAGTAGTTTATCCTGAAGGGCAATACAGCCAAGAAAACTTCCCTAAAATGTAGAAAACTGTATTCCTTTATATGCAAGTATTAACTGTAAAATAGAATAAAATAAGTATGAATGTAAAAGCTGTGCGACAGAGATAACAGTGTGCTGTGGCTCCAAATTTTGTCCACTTCAGAAGCTGGGTTCCACAGCTGGTGCAAAGGCCAGACCTCACCAGCAACTGTTCTGTATTCCAGCATGTTAATATTTAGGTGCAGGGAAATGGAGTGATTGGGACGGGGTGGGGGGGGGCAAATGAGGGCAATGCTGGGGCCTGTGGCAGCTTTTACCCAGAGCTGTTTCAAACCACCTCTCCTGCTTCCTCATCACTTAAAAAAAATAAATTACAAGATCTTTTATGCAGTTGTTTGAAGATCATTGTAAATTCAAAAGGAAATAATTTAATTTTACAGTGTTGACTGTCAATCAGTGATCTTTTTTTATTACATTATAGGTTGAAGGTTGTCCCAGATGTCAACAGTAAAATAATTTTGTCAGTATTAGAATGCATGAGTCTGACCTACACTGACTGACCATGCCTAGAAGTACTTCAGGCTGCTTCTTTCAAGGGAAATCTGGAATCAGCTACAGTATTTATATAAAACTCCAAAATAAAAAAGCATGTCTGTATTTCCATTGCTAATGTGGCCAATTTAAAAATTTGTCTTTATTCTAGTGTCGGCTAGCAAAACCAAAAAACAATGGAACACAAATTTTTGCAGTCTGAAGCAGAGAACAAAATACACTTTGTCTCAAGCATGAGGTTTAGACGTAGACTAGGGTTAAAGCACTGAAGTCAACGAGATATCTAAAGAAATAGAACAGGTGCTTAAATACTCTTGTTGATACATATCAAGAAGTCTAGCTACATGGATAAGCACATTCTCAGAGACAGACTTCCCCGTTCCCATTCCTTCTTCCTCCCCCTCACTCCTCAATCCTGTGCCTTGGATCTGCTTTCAGTCTGGATCAGCCATGTACGCTGCAGGAAATACCTGTGATATAGTTCTTTCTAAATACACTGTGGCATTTAGAGTGCAAGCCCCTGTTAGGCCACAAGAAGAAATAAATCAGGGGCTTTGCTTGGTACACAGAGGTCTGCTTCTCAGTGTAGACATGCCTGCAGAACATGAGGGCTCTAGTGTTCATTCTGACTTTCAGCTTTATTTCATTTACTAAATCTATCACTTCTGTACAGCTAACACTTCTGAATGCCTAAACCCCAAGAAATTTATCATTTTGTCACTCAGCAACTGGGAAGTGATATGACTAATCACAGAATGACAGAATGGCTTGATTTGGAAGGGACCTTAAAGATCATCTAGTTCCAACCCTCTGCCCATGGGCCGGGAGCCACCCACTAGACCAGGCTGCTCAGAGCTCCATCCTACTTGGCCATCAACACTTGCAGGGATGGGGCATCTACAGCTTCTCTGGGCAACCTGTTCCGGTGCCTCACCATGCTCACAGTAAAGAGTTTCTTCCTAATATCTAACCTAAACCCACCCTCTTTCAGTTTGAAGCTGTTCCCCCTTGCCCTGTCACTATATGACCTTGTGAAAAGTCCCTCTCCAGCCCTCTCCCTTTACATACTGGAGGGCTGCTATAAGGTCTCCCCAGAGCCTTCTTTATTCCAGGCTGAACAATCTCAATTCTCTCAACCTGTCTTCATAGGAGAGGTGTTCCAGTTCCCTAATTCTCTTGGTGACCTTCTTCTGATCTCATTCCAGTAGGTCCACATCCTTCTTAAGTTGGCATACCCAACAATTGTATGACAAAAATTGGGAATACCAGGATATTGTTAGACAGCAAGCTATTTTGGACACTGACACTCCACTTTGAAATTTTTTTGCTTTACAAGATCGTGGGAGTATAACTTCCAGGTTAGAATAAATCTAAGCAGACTCCATAATAATGGTAACATTTTATTCCAGAAGAGGTTTAGAAAAGGAAAGCAGAAACCACATATCTAAAATGTACAGTATTAAAATATGCCTTCATGTAATGCTGCATGCCACATATAAAAAATATATATTCAATGATATATTTCTCTAATGGCTGTCATTCATATATGTACATGCCTGTGCATTTAAAATCTGAAGTTGGTCTAATACATTCTGTATGAGTATATTGCTGCATGTTCTGTTGGGTTTCAGTGATACTTAGGTAATGAAGTGAACGCAAATATATTCACAGTTCACATAGCCGAACAGTAAGAATATGCTGAAACAAGTGTATTTGTGCCAACAACATTTATTTCTGCAACTTGTCTGTTGTCTGTATTAGATCCTGCTATAAAGGTCACCATTACCTCCTTTCACTTAAGCACCAAATATTTTTCTGGAATACCAGTCTATTTTTGGCACTCAATATGCAAATCTTACAAAACCTAACTTTTACATTGTGTTTACATTTCATACAACTCAAACACCTAGAGCTCTTAAAGTCTACATTATGAATCATCCTTTAGAAACTCATCTCTTTAATTATATTGTTGACATGCTTTGTGCATAATTAATATATTTAATTTTACCTCTTGTCTTCAAAACCAAACAGTTCATTTAGCAACCACACAGGAGAAAATTTGGATCCATTCTGATGTGCAAATCAAATACAGAAATTTATAAGAGTTTTGACACATCAGCCAACCATGGCTAAAACCTGTTGCTATCATACTCTTGAAATTAGTTTCTGTGTTTAAAATTCTTAAAGGAAAAACATATTTGAAGACACATACAAAGCTTAACTCAACTGTAGCAATTTGAAGCAGACTTTTTATGTATAGATAAAAGCACTCAGTTAAGGACATGGAAAGTAATTTTATCTTGTCAAAAATGGGTAATTATTGCTTACATTAATATCTGATTAGAATCAAAATATTATAAAACCTATTTTTCAAACATTTTCATTTCAAGTACTAGGCTATTAGAACTGAATATTTTAATGCATGTTAAGTTTAATCAGTAGAAGTACAATTTATTAACTACATTTGTTAATATAAAGTATTTTAATATTTCTACATAGCATATTTAGCTTATATTTTTTTCTATTGTTTGTACAGTGTAATACGAAGTCATTCTTCAGAAAAAATTTTAAAAAAAAAAGGAATGCTCTCCAATATTTCAAAATGGGAAAACACTGGCTTTTCCTCCATTGTCATTAAATTAGGAATACTTCTGATACATTCTTTATTAATCTCATCAAATTTTCTCTATCTTCTTCTCCCATATTCAGGTCTATGAAGTTTCTGACCTAACTTGTCTAAGGATGCCTGATCCTAGACTCAGTACATGAAGGCAAGAAGATAAAATAAAACTGAGCATGTCATGTTATACACATTTTAAAATTATCCATCCCTTCTTCAATAGTCTATACCTTTGTTCTCTCATATGAGACATCATTTTGGTAGTACTAATTACTGAAAATTTAGAAAGAGCATAAGTGTGCTTAAATTGACTACATTGAAAACCATCACATTTTTAAAAGCTGGGTTTTTCTAATCTCAACAGAAGTGTGTTATTGCAATAATATATAGAAATTTCAATTCCATCTAGCTGAAAAAAGACTTTAATGTGGCTATGTGCAGCCTCTGTGAATGAGGTAAACCATGCAAAGACTGGATTAGGATTTTGATTCAAAACTACAGTGCAGTCATGGTTTTATGTCTAGGACAGAGACGGGTATCTTAATTACATGCTATTTCCCCACCTCTCTGTCAAATTTATCCTGCCTTTCCTTTCTTTCTTTAAAAAAAATTCATATTGATATTTGTTTCTGTCCATCATTCATCCCATGCTTCCTTGGGTTCCCCCAACTTCATTAAGTACTGAATTTTTGTTCCTATACCTTCCCCACTTATGTTTATTTTCTGGAAGCCCTACTTTATCTTGCCACTATATAACTTTAGTCTACAATTATTTCTGCTTTCTTGGTTTTGTTACTGAACTGTTTCAAAGAGGCTTGCAATTCCACCACTATTTTAAAATAAACAACTTCTATACATTAAAAAAGGGAAAAAAAAGGATAAGGAACAAAATCAGCAATGGTGGCACAAGTAACTGAGTTTTTGGTCTGCTTAGAACTTATAAAAACATATTAAGATAGTAAAACTAGCTCTAAAGGGTTTCCGTCAGATTTCTCAACTGAAAGTGAAATTACCTATGTTTTCCCAACTCTCTCTGTGAACACTGCGTTTAAAATACACACTCATCATATCCATTCTGATACGTCAAGCTCTGTGTCCAATGCAGCTCCGAACTGAAAAGGCAATCTACGCATCCACCAGTGGCTGTAAGCCCACCACAGACCACTAGGGAAGGGAATCTGAAGCCCTATTTTCCAGCTCAACAAATTCACAATTGTGGTGTAGCTGGTTGTCCTGGTTCTGCCGGGGGCCAAGATGGGGACACAGAGGTTATTCCACACCACCTCACGTCATTGCTGTGGTGGAGGGAAGGGAGTCTCTTCTTGGGGAGATGGGGTTCTTTCTGGTCGAGCATGTGTGCACAGGTTTAGGGCCAGAGGGAGCAGTCAGGATGATGCGGCTGCAGGTGGGTTGAGCTCCACAGCGAGCATTTTTGTGTATGAATCACTCTCTCTCTTTTGTACACTTTAGTTATTAATATTGCTGCTATTGCTGTTCGTTTTCTTGTCTCTTTCTTGGTTCCAGTAAATTGTTCTTTTCGCAACCTGTGATCTTCACCTTTTGTGCCTCCAACCCTCCTCTCCAGCACTCACAGGAGGGGAAAGGGAAGGGGGAGTAAGCAAGCAGCACATGGTTTGGAGAGTCTCAGTGGAAGCACTAAACTGGGGAGTACCTTTCCTAAACCATGGCAGTGGTCTTGAAAGAAAATAAAAAGTGGTGAATTATTCTGTATTACTTGTGAGTGAGACTTGCAGTTCTCTGTTATTTTTACAGAATTTATTGTGTACAGAAGTTTCCACCACTGATATGCAGACCTTCTTACGTGTCCAAAAATCAAACCGTATTTTAAGCTTCTTTAACCAAGTGACTTGAAAAAAAGAACTGGGAGCTTAAACTTTATGTTGTATTGGGAATCAATAGAATCATCAGTTTACACAGTTTGTTATCTGCAGCCCATTTGCTGAATGTCTGTGCTGCTATACACTGTATTAATTGCATCCTTTTTTGGGGTCAATGTTAAGAACCACAAAAATATGTTTATAAAAATTCATGCTCTAGCAATGAAGTCAGGTAAGGATACAGGCCCACTGATAACTGAAAAGCGAGCCACCTCGGCTAGCAGCTTTACAATATTCTGCATTCACTTACATCACAAGCAGTATGATATAAATCTGTATTCAAAATGCTTGGGTTTCATTACAGAAGGTAGGTCATTCAGCACTATCTCCAGTGCTGTTTCTGTTTACCAGGTGGTTTAAAATTGAAAGATCCTTAGGCACTGCCTAGGACAGAGGTACTTGGAAACAATTCTTTGCCAGCTGATAAAACTTTAAAAAAACCCATATTTAACACTAACTGGCATTTTCCAAGAATGTGGGTTCAGATTAAGATGCTGTTCTTTCATGAAAGACACAGTTGCTTCACATGAAGCACTGATGGTCCTAGAAAGAGCCTTACTTTTGTCTCTCCTTTGCAATTCTTAAAATTCTGCTTCAGATGGCACATTGTATGCTTTTCTGCCTCTATTTGTAGCACCTAATACCACAAGGTACAAGGTGCAACAAATAGACTGAATTCAGGAATAAGAAATTTTTCAGCTAATAACCGTAGATATGCAACACAAAACGCAGAGGCATGGGTGGCTCTACGTGAAACTTTTGGCAAAGTGAGCTGTTCATGGTCCTACTACAGAATGATGAACAATGAAGCTGTTTTCCAACACAGTGGATACAGAAATATTTCCTCCGAAATTTCCACGAAAACATGATTTTTGTACAAATTCAAGTTTGGCACAGAGAGATAACTTTCTGAGTGTAAAACACTGAACTAACTTGTCAAGCCCTGGTGTGTGGGGCATGGGAACTTGTCACAGTTCTACTCAAACTCTGAAATTCTGATCCAGAAATCTAGTCCTCAAGTGGCTGGAAATCTTCTTGTCCAGCTCAGTTTTCTCTCATTAAACATAGCCACTAGATCCGCAGGAATTTCATAATCCAGCTCTTACAGAAGCCATGAATGTCACCACCAGTCCCTCTGAGCTCTTGGGAGTTCTATTTACGTATTGAGTATGATTTCTGTATGCCCTTTCCACCCACAAAGGATTTTGCCTTTATTTCACCATCATCATCTTTCCTGATAATTCTAACAAAATATTTATTTCGTTTTGGCTGCCATAGCTGCATAACAGCCTTACTTCTATTCTTTTTTGCTGTGCCTGTATCTAAATAGCACCTTTTAGTGCTGTTCATAACAGCTACATGCTACTAGAGTCTAGGTGCTAATTAGCTAATAATTCCTAATAGCTCATAATACATGAGTGGCAGCCCAAGATACGCTGCTAGGGTTAGTCACACAATTCAGGCAGGCTGGAATGCCCTGGGCAGAAGAAGGGGGCTCGGTATCCAACTGCAGGCATTACACATACACCTGCTAGACCCACAAGAATAAACCCTCTTTTCAGATACTTGCAATCAGCACCCCAGCCCAGAACTTCCACACCATTCTGATTTTTTGAAATCTACATATAAACGCAAAGACTGAGAGAACCCTGTTATGCGATGTAGCAAAACAGCTTTAATTTTTATTTTTTGTTTTGGGTTTTTTTTTTTGGTGAAAAGCCAAGTGACAGGTTGCACTCTTGGTGCCAGGTTCAGGTAAGGGCGGCTGAAATTAACACAACAAATTACCCTCTGGTTTCTGCGAAGGTCCGGGCTCATGTGAGCCTCGCGGACTGTCTGAGGCGGCGCTGGCACAGCACCTCACACATATGCCACTGCGGGCATCCCGCACGGCCCCCGCACACCCCCGGCACACCG
>VWZF01006637.1:920029-994939 GCA_013396755.1 Sclerurus mexicanus
GCACCGAGGTCAGCCCGGCGGGGCAGGGAGGGCAGGGAGCCGGGGCGCGGTGCCGGGTGGCGGCCCCGGATGGCGGGCCCGGAGCCCGCGGGAGGGTGTTTGGGCTGCGCTGGCGACAAGTGCTGGGGCGGGGGAGGAGAAATCCGCTGCCGGGCGCCTCTTCCATTATCCAGGTCGAAATGGCCCCGGCGCCACCTTCAAGTTGTCAGAAATTATATCTGTATCCTGGCTGGGGTACCCTGAAGCCCGTCCGTGGCTGTGACAAGCCTTGAGTTTAAATTTTATTTTGACTGCGAACGTGTTGGCTGCCTAAGAAAGAGCCCCCCAAGGTGCAAACGGGCCCTTATGGTACCTTTTGTACAATAAACGTTTAAAAAATATAATTTCCTGGTTAGGCATAAAATATTTCTTAGTATGCTATTCAAATTGTCTAACAGAATAATCCATGGTTGAAAATAATTAGGTCAAATAAGCACCTCTTTCTAACGTGTATTTGAGCTTCTGTAGCTGTAGCTCTCTGAGCCTGGGAAATGGGACTTGTTTTTAGGAGAGGGGGGAAAATAAGGAACTGACACTTCTTCCACCACTCAACCTCTTCATCTCTTCCTGTGTGAAACTGTCACCCAAAGACAAAGGCTGAAGCATTAACTTACTGAAAATTAACTATGAATACACAGAAGTATAACTTGCCCACCTCATTTCAGCTGTCATCACTCTCTGTTCCAGTTCTATAAAAGACTATATTTAACAGTGTTGATACTGCAGCATGTGTCAGAAGCATACATTCTGATGCATTATTCAAATACTGCTGAGTATATGTTCAGTTTTGGCATACGAACAGACTGCTCTTTAAACTGAAAAAGTATAAGTAACTAGCAAAAGGAAATCAATTCGTATCATAGTGCTGGAAATGACCGGCAGTAGCAAGTGTGTTCAGGCTTGTAATTTTTCAAGAATATGGTTCTCTTGGGTACTTCCCGGGTACTAGAAAAATGTCTCAAGAAGTTAATATTATTGAAAGTGATAGTACCTTTATGACAAGTTTACAGCATGACCAAAATAGTAAGTTTACCATGCTGTTACGTTTTTTAGTACATTAGATATTTTAACATGAAATAATCAGTTACATGTAAAAGGCTTCTAAATGTTCTGTGAAAATATATCTAGCTGTGATTGACACTGACATTAATCAAGTGTTTTATGAATTATTAAGCTACAGCAAAGTCCAATGAAGTTTGACTCAAGGGGTGTTAAATCTAGCTACATAAATATGTATACTTGTGCATTTGTAGGATTTATACTTAAAGCTGTGTATCGACACAAATTAAAGCATATATTTAATCCAAATTCTTTTTTCACAGATATTGTGTCAATAGCTTTTTGATCTTTTAGGGCATCAGTAAGGAAAAAAACAGATAAAGTACTGTAAGCCATGATGCAGAATTCCATTCATTCAGTTGTAAATATTGCTGAAAAAAAACTCAGCAGTGCCGTTTGAGCTTGTTCTCTTTGGGCTTTAAAGCACTAAAATGCAGTCCTTTTCAAATTACTGGCTTGTACTGAAAGTCTTGTCCATGCTTTTCAGAATTTAGAGTGTAGAGAACAATAAGCTATATATGGAAAGTATAAAGCTTTGGGGGTTTTCTCTAAGAAAAAAGGAACTAAAGAATAGGGCAAAGAGAGGCAAGTCTTACAGTACGTATGAAGAGGCCGTTGAATTTATTCATTAGTTCTTCATGTGCGCTGCAGAGAGAAAGAAATAAAATTGACTTGAAATGCAAGGTTTTAGAGTTAGATATTGGGAAAAGAATTGCTAGAATTAGGAAACATTTGAACAGGCAGTTTACTAAGCTGTAGAGTTTTTTACATTACATGTTTTCAAGGGTAGCTTGGGAATAGTATGGATTAAACTGTATTGCTCCAATGAGCTATCAAGACTAGTATCTTTTGACTGTTTTGTCTGTAGGGACAAGATTTTGGGCTAGTTTGTCCACGTGGTCTTCTTTGCATCCTTTTGTGGGCAGTTAATAAGTTATTGATCTCAGAGAGATTGAGGATTCTTCCATGTCTCTATTTATCTTAATTTTCCAAATATATAATAAATAAACAAATCTAAGGTGTTCCAAGCAAGAACTTCCTTTGTTTCTGTTATTTTAAGTAATTTTGATTCCTTTTATTAGTAAATTCAGTATAAACCCCACATTTTTGTTCCAAGGAACTTGAATTAATATAAGCTTTTCTTCTTGCAGTATTGTCCTAAGGATCTTCAGGTTCTGTGGTTGAAAGACTTAGAATTCTGTTTAGGAAGAGAAGAAATGCTGTATTTCATTGTATATCCTACGGTTTTAGCTTCTGATATGATGACTTCTCAGTGTTCTGAAATTCTACTGATGCTTGACAAGTGAGCAGAATTTATTGTTTGAGGAGATTTTAACCTTGGATTTAGAATGACAAAAAATACTGGTTGTTACAGCTGCAGGCAAATTTGAACTCAATCAGTGTCTTCCACTCTCAGAAATTGAAGAGCTGTTGATGTTCAATTTTTTAGCCACAGTATAATTTGTATGACCAACTGGTCTTGATCATGTCATTCAATGCCTTTGTAGCTGCAGCAATATTCTTGAAAACCTGGCCAAGTTTTTCTGTTTTTACAGTGGCACGGAAGTAAAGTTTTCAATACTGAAAGTTATTGATCTTGGAACAGTTTTCTTGTAGAGATGAAGACACTGTCAGTTCTTATGTGTCACTTATTGTGTGAATTTCTTGGTAATTTCTTCCCCATACTGAGGTGTGATTTCTTGATTTTACCTTTAAGACCACCTTCTGCCCTGATTTCCCTGTAGTCCCTGTTGTTTCGTGCGTCTCATAGTCAGCGATGCTGTCTCACTTACTTAAATATGACATTGCAACTGCTTTTATACTCTTGGCTACCTCTTGTTGACATTGTCCCTCTATGCTCTAGGATATGAAACCACATTTCTTACCTTTAAGTATCGCCTGCCAATAAATTGTTTACTTAGAGCGGATGATAGTGACTTAAAAATGGCTAACAGCATGGCAGTGGGGTTCACCAACTTACCTCTTTCTCCCAGAGTTTCCCCACTGTGCTTCTTTCATCTATTGTTTACCATAACAATTTGTGAGCAAATGAGAATATAGAAGCTATTTGTATTTTTAAAAGTAGTAACTTGGATAAGAATTTTGGTGTTTCAGTGTACAAAAATTATCTCAAGGAGTGGCTAAGGGAACAAATGCAATCATTAGATGTTTAAATAGAGACTACTGTGTAGCAGTACAAATATGTACTATATGCAGCAATATATTAGTTAAACCGTTCTACTGTCCAGTTCTGATATTCACATGTTAATGGAAGGTGTTCATTTGGAATGAGTTCAGAATTCTCAAAATGTAATAGGGAAAGTGGAAGCCTTGTCTTTCAGAGAAGAGCTTTGAGAGCCCTTGCTTGTTTTGATAGAATTCTCAGTCCTGTGCTGAAATACCTAAGATGATGTCTTCTAGGATAAGGACTTTTAGACAAGCAATAAAGATTTAAGACACTGTGTTTAAATTGAAGCTAATCAATGTTAGACCAAAAGGAAGATGTTGATTTTCAGCCTTGTTAGCCACTGAATTTTGGTGCCAGTCATCACTTGACAGAGTGATGGCATAGATTCTTAATCTCTTCTTGGTTTTTAAGACTTACAAATTAGTAAAACTATGGAAGTATAGTATTTTGAGTTTTCAGATGTGTCTTTGATACACATCACTTCTGAAGTTCTACTGAGTCCAGGGGCAGTACTTTTGTTATCCATAGAGTACATTTCTTGGACAGTGAAGATAATATTCTTATTTTTTTAAGCTGTGGGAATTTCTTTGGCTTTTCCATTGTAATGCTTAGTCACTGAAGAGAATAAAGAAAAATGAAGTGGGGTAAAAATCCTTCCCAGTGAATGATCAGCAGATATGACAAGTTCAACCTTCCCTCCAGAAGTGAATTTCCCCACTAAATATATGAATATTTTAATTCTGGCTGCAATGAAAACTCATGAATCTTGTTAAACAGACTTCTGTAACCCCACTTGAAAACCTGCAGTGCCTACCACTGATGACCACTTTGATGCTGAAGTGCTTAGCTTTAATGGCAGTTTACACTGTGGCCTTCTCAGTGTTCTCCACATTTGATCATCCGCAGTTGTGCTGTACATGAACAGAATCTAGACTGAATGTTAATGGAAGATTTTACTTGATTTCAATGAGAACATGATGAGATGTTATGGACCTGCACCTCAATAATACTTGGAATGATATCCTAAATTGTTTTGATAGCTTCATAAAATGAGAAACAAGGAACACTACGTCAGTATTCCAAGTGTAGAATTAAGAATTAGATGGTCTTTTCTTTCAAATGAGGTTGAAGTTGATGATTTTTGACTTTTAAAACCTTGTGGTTGAAGTTTTGTGTTATGTTTCTCTCAGTGCATAAGGAATGGTCCTGCATTTCACCAACAGTTTACAAAGATTTAAATTCTTCTGGAACAATACTTATAATGGAAATGAGTAGATGCAATTTTCTTCTGTTAATTGACTAGGTGGGGTGAGAGAATGTTAAAATCATGTTTGTGCCAGGCTTTTGCCTGAAAATTGGAAGTCAAACATTCACTTAGGATTTCTTATTTTTTAGTAAAAAGTCTTTACTTAAATGGACAATTTTTACGGGTGTACAAAATATTTATATGGTTATTAATATAATGTTCCCACTGAAATTTTAACATAAAATTGAAGTCCACTAATTTTGGCCGAATTGTGCTTTTTGGTTAGGCTGTTGGTAGTGTGGGTGAAGAATGTGCTGCTTAGACTACTGCAGCACATTGTGGAAGTGGAGCATGGGGAGATGTAACAAGACTTTTATTAGCTGATATGAAATCTTGGTGCGTTTAGTTGGATAACTTACTTCTGGAAAAGAATGTGAATCATTTAGACTAAGATTTCTTAAAAATGGAGGGTAAGCTGTGTTTTTTTTCTTTTTGAGCCCTGGATTTTTTTTTTCTTGTGGATTTACCTACATTTTGAATAAAACAATGGTATAGTTTGTGTGTGATAGAGTAGAATAATTGTCACCATTTTGAACTTCAAGATCTTGTTACTTCTGAAAGAAAATTTAATTTGAAGGCATCTATTAATCATGAGTTTATTTAGTCAAGCAATTCTGGCCAGCTTGGTCAAAGTAGAAATATAGGTATAAACTTGTTCTTACCTTCTTATTTTTATAGTTGCAACTGTGCAAGAACAAAAATCAGATGCTGTGTCTTTAAACAAGAGTCCTAATTTGCTTTCTGCAACACAGTTGTTCTACTTTGTCCTCTGTATTGCTTAATCTGTACTCCTGCACAGTGAGGAGGGTAAAAAAAAACCCCTCACCTATCTCTCTGGACAATTTGCACGGTTTTACTGTTAAAAGTGAAAGAGCTGGTGTGCAGAAGTACACAGTGCAGGAATGAGTATTTCTCAGTGAAGTGTCTTTATTGCATATTACAGTAAACTGGTTTGATTTTCAATTCAGAGGGCTGATATAAATAAATCTAAGTTATATGTTGTTTAATTTTGTTTATATATGGTGGCAATACAAAGGTTTTAATCATACTCTTCAGATAATTTTGTATCAATCTGAACGATGAGGTAAAGAATGAAGGCCATTGTACATCTGTGATGTTGATGCTGTGTTAATTAAGTCAAAATATGCAGTAAAACACAGGTGAACTTAAACTACACAAAAAAGTTACAAACCATGGGAGAATTTTAGAAATCGTTGAACAAATCTCCTGCTAGTACTTTCCTTTGTTCAGTGAACAATGTCCATACATGGTCATGCAGCTGAAATTTTAAAACTTCCATAAAATTAATAATTAATTTTTAGTATTTTTTGAATTTTTATTTAAGAAATGAAAGTGTATTTATAATGTTGTAATAGCTTCAGGTTTTTGTACTTGTAAGTTAATGTACAAAGGCTGCAAGTAATCCCATTTTGGGCTGCCTTAAGTCTCTACACTTGATCACTTGATCATACATAAGGTTAGTCTTATGTTGGTAAATTTGAGTGACCCAATTTTATTGGGTTTGCATGGAAGGGTTTTGGTAGTGGGGTGCTACAGGCATGGCTTTTGTGAGATGCTGCCAGTAGCTTTCCCTGTATCTGGCAGAGTCAATGCCAGGCAGTTCCAGATGGATTGACCACTGGCCAAGGCTGAATAGCTCAAGTTGAAAGGGACCCATAAGGATCATTGAGTCCAACTTCCTGCTCCTTGCAGGACTACTTAAAGCTAAACCATATGGCTAGGAGTATTGTCCAGATGCTCCTTGAACTGACAAGCTTGGTTTTGTGGCCACTTCCCTGGGAGCATATTCCAGTCACCAAGCACCCTCTCAGCCAAGAATCTTTTCCTAATGTCCAGTCTGAACTTTCCCTGTTGCAGCTTCATTCCATTTCCTCATGTTTTATTCCATTATCTGGCATTTCAGGGGACTCGAGAGTATAAATATTCCCTTGTATATGATAATCTACTTCAGACAGGCAAGAAACATTTTACAAATGAGAGCAGATAGATCTTATGAAACAATCTGAAGCTCCACTCAAAAGTAAACACTGATTACTGAAATAGGCCAGACTTAACAGAGAACATGTTCACAAACATGTTCTATAGTTTTTGATTCTACTTGCTCTAAGAAAATTTAGATTGGTTTAAGGATAAAACAAGTAAGAGAAAACAACTAAAGCTAATTAAACTGTACATATATTTCAGATATTATTATTACTGAAAAGACCATGTTTGAGTGTAATTTTCAGCTTACTTGTAGGTTAAGGTTTGGACTTTTTTTAGCATTTTATGTTGTCAATTTGCTGTCTCTAAGTGACTTGGTTGTACCGTTTTCATCAAGCAATTTGAGGTTCCTGATTTATTTGAAATGTTTATAAATGTCAAGCATCTGCTGTTCTAGAGTTGGAGTGCACCTTGCTGTGAAGTTGTCTTAGATTTTAGGGTTTGCCTCTCAAAATATCTAGGAATTTGAGACTGTTCTTCCCTTCAATCTTTATTACAAATCCTCCAGGTGTGTTTTACCCTTGAAGATGGTTTGGTTATCCTGCTCACTAGCTTGACGGATGACATCTGAGAGAGCAGAATTTGTATTTCCTGGTTAAGCGAAATCTTGATTCCATCGGAGCTAAATAACAAACATTTCTTAATCATAGTTTTAAAAAATAAATAGGCCATATCTTTTAACTTTGGTAAGGTGTCCTAGGGTACACCTACTGAGTCAGGTCCACAGTTCAAAAACATGCTGTAGAATTAGTCTCATTTGGATCTCTTTCCTGCATTACATAATAGTAGCAAAAATAAAACCAAAGCACTGTATCAAGTTGAATGTACAAATATTTTATATCTTGGTTTTACTAATGCATGGTATGCTGAATTTGTATCTGGGACAACACATACTCAGTGAAGTGTATCTCGTCTCAAGTGTATGTCCCAAGTTTTTAATAATTTTCCCTTAAAAAGTAATCAAATATTTAGAAATCAGGATTTAGGAGATGTGTTCTGTTTACTTGAGCTGTTTTCCTTTTAAAGTACTGAATGTCCATTGTAAGTAATACTTAGTTTTCAGGTGATTGATTGTATCATGGATATTATAACATTGATGAAAAGATAAAATTAAGTTGCCTTCCTATGGTTTGCCTTCTCTTGTGCAGTTGAGTAGTCTTGTTGATCTTAATGAGTGCTGTATTGAATGTGTTTGTAGAATCAAAAGCTATAGGCTATAAATTTCTGATTATTACTCTTTCCATTAATGCTAAGAAGTCTAAATTTTAGAGCTACATAAGTGCCGTAGCAGGTTGATCCCCGTAAGCTGAGCATGGTGTAATTGCATTAATTTTTATATTTTTTTTTGTTGCATAATCTTGAACATGGTATATTCTTCTTGCATAAAGATGAGAGTAGAGCATGGTATATGAGTGCAAATTTCTGTTTTCCCTAATCTCTTTGCAAAAGTCATGTTTCATCTCTTGATTAAGAACAAGTTTTTGTAAAGGCGTCTCAGGATTTTGGCCAGTACAGAGTTAATTTTTGGCAGTAGCCATGAAGGGGTGGAGCCTAGTGCCATCTGGGTGTGTCTGGGTGGTTATTCTCTACCACCCATGTAACTGCCAGGGACAGAAGTAAGGGATTCTCATCTCTAGGAAGACGGGTGCAGCTTTGGGTTGAGAGAAAGTGTTGCCCAGGGTCCTTTGTAAGTGTTTTGGATTAAATCACCCTCTTTTGTACACTTCTGTTATTAATATTGTTGCTGTTACTATTTGTTTTTCTTATCTCATTGCCATTTCCAGTAAATTGATCTTATCTCAGCCCATAATAACTGCCTTTTTTCTCTCTCATGGAAGGGGTTGGAGGAGCAAAGTGGCTCATGGTTTTTCTTTTTAGTGGGAGTGCTAAACTGAGGAATATCATTCCTAAACCACAACAAGGGGGAGGATTACAGCCACTGTGACTGTGTTCAGTAATACCTCAAAATAACTTCTCTCACCTGTATCGGATTTCTATTGAAGCAAAAGTAGCAGAATACTTGTTAATGTGCCTAATATGTATAAAACATAGATATACATGTGCATACCCATACATTGCCAAAGCCAGTAACTCACTGCAAGAATTCACATCTGTGTTATCTGTTAGAAATTTTCAAAGTCTCTACGTGCAATTTTTTTTTTCTAGTCTAAATAAATTCAGTAAATCCTTCTTGAGGTAACGCATATTACCTCAACTTTGTGGTAAAGGAACTTGACTATGTTATTTAGTTCTTGTCACGTTTATATATCTGCATGATTTGTAAGTGGTCTTTGTTTAAAGTTGGCTTTGTTTATGCAAGAAATACCAAACTTTTACTTGAACATGTAAGTGTCAATTCCTGGATTTGAAGAGAAGTGATGAAAGTTTTTGCACTTTTTGTTAGGAAGCAGCAATGTTACAACACTGCA
Organism: Sclerurus mexicanus; assembly: GCA_013396755.1. Lineage (NCBI taxonomy): Eukaryota > Metazoa > Chordata > Aves > Passeriformes > Furnariidae > Sclerurus > Sclerurus mexicanus. The sequence goes on from VWZF01006637.1 coordinate 929,055, forward strand.
GTTAGGGAGAACTCTAAAGAGACATTGCACAGCAAAATTTGGTTGGTAGCAAAATGAATTGAACAAGGAAGACTAAAGTTGATGAAGTGTTGAAATAGATAATGGTAAACATTTAAAATCTAGAATGGTGCAAGATTCTTTGCACTGTTAAATCCAATTATCAAAAATCTGTATTAATCTGTATTAATCTCTGTGTTACTGTGTATGATAAGACCTTTAACACAAAGCTTTTGAAATGTAAAATAGTTCTACAAAAGCAGTAATTCCTTAAGCAGTAATTAACACAATAGGCAGTTTCCCTGTATGATAATTTCTATTGTATGTAAAATTATACCTTTCCTCCTTTAAGAGTCGTAGTTCATTCAAATTTAGATCAAGGAAATAGAGGCCATAGGATGGAGCAGGGGGCAAGGCTGGTAGGTTTGCTGTTAGATTGGGTGCCTGAGGGTGACTGCATTCATAACCACACACAGTTGCGGCTCTTACGGAACAGAACTGTTTGGCCACAGCAGAAGAGAAAGAGGAGAATGGTGCTGGCCTTAAGTATGTTGATGAGACTGAAAGCTTCAAGTATAAAGCAAAAGGCAATGGCCTGTCAGATTAATCAAATTCAGTATCCTTTTTTCCATTTATTGAATAAAAGTCAGTCAAATAAAAAGAAGAGTTTTGTAAAATGAATTGGAATTTGTACAGGCAGAGCAAACTGGATTTTTGCAAATGTGGGATGAATGCCACTTGTTCTTTCAAAGAAAAAGACACAAATACAAATGATTCAGTTATAGTGACACCAAGCTTGTTCTGACAGATTCAGAGTAAAAAAAAATAATCTTTATTATCAAACTCTATATTCAATTATATATAGATGAAGTAGAATAAAGTCACTCCATTTAACCATACCAACTCAAACTTCCATGGTAGAGCCTAGAGTCTTTTTTTGTTCCAGAAAATGGGAAATAACAATCAATTACTTGCAACAGTTAGTTATTTTTTGGTGAAAAATTGTTGGTAGACATCTGATTTTTCTTTCTTAATTTTCAAGTGGATTATCTTTGTGATGTTCGCCAAGTTCTAAAATTCTTACTTGTGATCTTTAAATTAAACAGGATAAATTGCCTATTGTAGGCTTCTGTCTGCTGTATTCTCTCGCCTGCTTCCCATTTCTCAGTAGGAGGTGAATATGGCATTCCTTGACATTGGTGCAGTGAGGGAGAAATTGGTCCCTCGCCTAAGTTTTACACTGTCAGAACTATGTAGCAGTTAAGACACAGCTATGCTTTTGCCCTTTGTGTTTGCTTGGGGTAGTTACAATCTTAGACTAAGAGTAATTTGTTCACAGACTCATTATTACTGTTGATGTAACCATATTTTGAGTCAGGACTGTTCACCATATGAATGAGGTAAAGTTGCCTTTGAAACCATAATCTTTGATGTTTTAGAAGGAATGTAGGGGAAGTTAGCATCCAAAAACCTGTGGTGGTGTCATGTATAACTTTATAATGCCTTATTCCTTTTACTTTCTGAAGGATTTTTATCTATATATTCACACAATGAACAGTACATTCTGTAGAAGCTGCAAAATCAGGGCTTGCTGAGAAGAGAATCTGCTAAATTGACTATAAAGGCTCCTGCTTACTGAATACTACCAGTAGGAATTTCTCGTTTACCAGGTGTTTGCTAGATTCTTGCTGAGGACTGATTCCAGGCTTGATCTGTGTGTATAAGATACTAAAATTGTATTTGAGAAGAAGTAAGTCAAGATTTGTGTATCTTCAGTTTGTTAATTCTTCCTGTAGTTATATGACTTAGAAGCACAAATTTAAGGCTCTGCTAACATATATTTTTGAAACTGTTCGGTAAAATATATACTTAAGCTATTTTTTAAATTTATTTGGTTAAAAGAGTTGTAGGGGATGTTTTTGTTCTGATTTTTTCCATGGTATTTACGAGTAACTCCTACAGAATGATTGCCTAATAAAGCTGTATGTATTAGGAGACTAGTATTTGAATAATCAGGCAGTTTTGCAATCTCTTAGAAGTTCAGTAACATATTATTGGTGTACTACAAATACAAGTTCAGTAGTGAGATACTGAAGAAAATAACAAGGACTGCCTACGATCTTCAGTTTGACCAAGCATTTCATTCTAAGGTAGTAGCAAAAGGTTTTCAGCAGATCAGGCAGAAGGAAATCTGAACATCAAACAAATTTGGTATCTTGATCTTAAAGAAATTCTGGACAAAAAGATGTAAAATGCAGGCATCGCTGGACTTTGCAGAAGCCAGACTGGCAGCAATTTAATCTTGATAGAAATATTGTGCAGCTGAGTTTAGAGATAAGATCACTTTATATGAAAATGTGATGTTGACAGTTATTTGTAAGAAGAACATCTAGTCCTGCCTCAAAAGCAGGATATATTGATATTAACTCAAAGGAAGGAGACACACGCTCTGGTTCTTGACAGGATATTGAGTTCTGAAGTTTTAACTTGTGTATGAATATTATGAATAAATCTCCAGCAGGAAACAGTATTTTACTAAAAATTATTGCTCACTTTTTTAAAGGGCTTTCTAATTATAAAGACTTAATCTGTGTCTCCTGAATTTGCAAATCAAGAAGAGCAGTTAAAGCTGATGATGGTTCATGCTAAAAAGTGAAATGTCTGTTCAACTTGCCATTCTTCAGCGTCTGATATGTTGTATTGGCAGTCTTGCAGAATGTACTTGCGCACTGTGATTAAAGGAATCTTTAATTGTCCACAGTTAAAAGTCCTCGTTGGTAGGAGATGCTCATAATGGTTAGCAGAACAGAGAGAAAAACATTAGCCATTCTGAAGGCTGATGAATACCAGTGCATTATCATTAATTAATCAGTGATCTAGGAAGCAGTAGCATGCCAATAATTAACATGTATGTCTTCTTCCCTTTAAGGTATCTAGTGGATAGTCGCTGGTTCAAACAGTGGAAAAAATATGTTGGTTTTGACAGCTGGGACAAATACCAGATGGGAGATCAGAATGTGTACCCTGGTCCTATTGATAATTCTGGACTTCTCAAAGGTAATTACTTCTCATTCTATAATAAGCCCCCACTAACATTAAGTGCAAATTTGTCACTGATTGTTCATCTTCTTAAGTCAATAGTGTAAATGAAACTCAGCATATATGAAGGTAAAAATTTATCTTTGTTTTCAGACAAGGAAACTGGAATAGATCTCTCCAATACATCACAATTTTATAAATAAAATTTTTGGAACTTGTTTGCAATGGTAACAGAATATTTAATAATGTACAAATTCCTAGTTTATAGTGAGATTTTGGGTTATCCTGGAAGCTGAAATTTTGTCAAGCTGACAAATAGCTAGTTGGAGTTGAACTCTCAAATTTCTTCTTGTAAATGAGCCCCAAGCCCTTACTTTGATTCTGAAACAATTGAAGAAGTAGTAATATACAGTTCAGTGACTAAGGGGTGTGAAATGATAGAGGATAATTTCCTAATTCCTTACAGTCTTCTAAGTATGGTTAAACGCTGTCACTGCTGTAATTCTTCAGGTCTGACTGACTTTTGCTGAACTGTAGCCGGATTTGTGGACACAGGTTCCAGAATGCTTTCCCACATATTTTAATCTTGATGTCAAATTCTATATTTAATGTCCAGTATGGACATACCATTAGAGCTGTTAGTATTTAGTCTGCAAAATCTAGTGGATGCAAAATCTTAACAGATAATTGTTGGTTTTTTTCTTTGCAGTTGAAAGTAATGTAAACAGTATTGCATATTTGGTTGGCACATAGTAATATAAATGTATGCAGCTTCGTGGGATTTATGATGAACTCTTGACTTTCTTAATTCTAAACTTCTCTAATTAATATCTCATTATTTTACAAGTTAAATGTTAGATATGATTGCCTCTTTCATAGAATTTGTCATACCATGTTGTACTAGTTGTCAGTGTGAGTGAGCATGCGTGTCTGACAGTGACTGGTTATCAGTGCCTTTGTAGAAGGTGTTGTATTGTCATATGCATCTATATGTTCTATTCCATCCACAGATTTTAAGGTCTTTTTGCTCCAGGTGAGTGATGTGTTTTGTTTTTTGAAATGCGGGGATCTATATCTTTCGTATATTCTTATAGTAAATCTTGCAGTGAGGCGGGGATGTTCAGGTGATACTTCTCAAATGAAATCAGATGTAGCAACATCTTTTTATCCTCAGTGAGGATCAGCTTGTTCTCTCTGCTGTGTCTCGCCTTTGAAAAAAAAGGTGATTTCTAGTTGTGCCCAGCACTGTGTGCTACTTGATCACTATTATTTATAACTTAATCTACATACATATTCAGATTATATTTAAAGTTACTGGGGTTATAAAGCCTACTTTAGGGTTAGCTGTTCATATCTGAAGTCACGCTAGCCATTTTCCTTAGAGTTCCCGAAAACCTGCATTCCCTTCACACTGCCAATGCCCCTTTCAAAATAAACAGCATTAGGGTTTATGAACTTCACTTTTCGTTCATTCGTGGTTCTAAACTATGGCTCTGCATTGGCAGTGATGCCATGCATCCAATTACTGTCCAGCATCTACTGTTCTTGTGTGAAGGTAGTTTTAAAATTAAGGGCATTAGTACTCAGCAAATAGTAGCTGTCTCCTTCACCCACTGAAAACTTTTCTGTGTAGCATAAACTGAACCTGAAAATGCTTGGATTTTAATCTTGTCATTAGCACATAGTATGTACTAGTTGCTCTCATACTGTTATTAAGTGTTAAGTCTGAAAATGTGCATCTGATATAAAGAATAAAATAATCTAAATTGGGCATGCTTTCTCAGATACACTACAGTGTAATGCAGTGATAAGAAAAGCTATAATTAAATACAAGAAAGACTGGACGATGAAGCAGTGTGTTGTGCTTATATTATACTCAAATGCTTCTCCCTTGTTTCCAGACCATTTGGATGAAGTGAGAGCAATGAAAAGTAACAGGTAGAGATTTCAGTTAATCTCAATATGTGCAAAAAATATTGAATGTAATGGAATACACAAGTGCCATCTTCAAAAGAAGAGAGATATAATCAAAGCAGGCACAAGGAAGTAGTCATTTAGAGTAGCTGATTGTTCATCATAGAGAACAGTGTTGTATATGAGGAATGAATTGTCAGAGTCAGGGTACCCGTTTGATGGTTCTGAAAAAGTTACACTGGAATAAATGTTGGTGTTTCTAGAAGGACAGAAAGTAATCCAAATTAACCTTCTCACTGTATCAGATCAGTGCAGAAATACAGTGAATCTTGAAAAGAGCTATCACAGAACATGGCAAGCTGGAAGGGACCCACAAAGATCATTGAATCCATCTCTTAGCCCTGCACAGGACCATCCCCAAGAATCACATCATGAGTCTGAGAGTATCATCCAAACACTTTGTGAACTCTGTCAGGCTTGGTCCTGTGACCAGTTCCTGAGGAGCCTGTTCCAGCATGCAACCACCCTCTGCGTGAAGAACCTCTTTCTAATATCCAACCTAAATCTCCCCTGACACAACTTCAGGCCATTTCCTCAGGTTCTGTCACTGGTCACCACAGAGAAGAGATCAGTGCCTGATCCTCCTCTTCCCCTGATGAGGAAGTTGTAACTGCACTGAGGTCTCCCCTCAGTCTCCTCTTTTCCAGGCTGAACAGACAAAGTGACCTCAGCCACTCCTCATATGGCTTCCCCTCACCGCCCTTCCCCATCCTCATTGCCTTCTTTTGGGTGCTCTCTTATAGCTTAATATCTTTTTTTATACTGCAGTGCCCAAAACTGCACAGAATGTCCAAGGTGAGGCCACCCCAGTGCAGAGCAGAGCGGGACAATCCCCTTTCTCGAACAGGTGGCAACGCTTTGCCTGATGCCCCCCAGGACACGGTTGGCCCTCTGGCTGCAAGGGCACTGCTGACTTCCATTCAATTTGCCATCAACCAGATCCCCAGGTCCCTTTCCATGGCACTGCTTTCCAGCATCTCATTCCCCAGTCTGTACGTACATCCAGGGTTGCCCCATCCCAGGTGCAGAATTCAGCACTTTCCATTGTTGAACTCCATGTGGTTGGTGATCACCCAGTTCTCTGATTAGTCGAGGTCTCTCTGCAGAGCCTCCCTGCCTTTGAGGGAGTCATCAGCTCCTCCCAGTTTTGTGTCATCTGCAAACTTGCTCAGTATCCCTTCCAGTCCAACATCCAAGTCATTTATGAAGATGTTGAAGAACACAAGGCCTAAGATGGAGCCCTGTGGAACCCCACTAGTGACAGGTCAACAGTCTAATGTCACCCCATTCACTGTTACCCTCTGTGCTTGACCTGTGAGCCAGTTGCTCACCCACCACATTATGTGTTTATTCAGCTGTGTGCAGGGCATTTTGTCCAGAAGGGCCCTGGGACAGACAGTTTCAAGAGCCTTACTGAAATCCAAAGAGATTACATCAACTGGCTTCCCTTGGTCAACTAGGTGGGTTACCTTGTCATAAAAGGAAATTAGATTGGATGAGCAGGACTTTCTTCTCATGAAGCCGATGACTGTGTTGTCTTTCAGGTGTTTTTCAATACTTTCCAGAATAATCTTCTCCATAACTTCACCAGGCACTGAAGTGAGACTGACAGACTTGCAGTTTCCAGCGTCTTCCTTCTTGCCCCTCTTGAAAACTGGAACAATGTTGGCCAACTTCCAGTCAGCTGGGACCCTTCTGGATTTCCAAGACTGCTCAAAAATCATCAAGAGAGGCTTTGCAATGACATGAGCTAGGTCTTTAAGGATTCTGGGATGAATCCCATCAGGCCCCATAGATTTGTAGGGATCCAGCTGAAGCAGCAGAACCTGCACAATTTCAGGGTTAAATGGGAGCTGATCATTCTCAGCCATGGTCCCCCAGCGCAGGGCACTGAGACCCCCTTGGTCCATCATCTGTGTTGAAGACAGAGGCAAAGAAAGTGTTAAATGTCTCTGCCTTGTCTCTGTCCCTGTTTGTGAGGTGACCATCCTCATTCTATAACGAGCCAGTGATATTTCTATACTCTCTATTGCCATTAATGTATTTGGAAAAACTCCTTTTATTGTCCTCCACATTTCTGACCACCTTCAACTCCAGCTGAGATTTGGCCACATGAATTTTCTCCCTACAACGGCAATCAACATCTCTGAATTCTTCCCATGTCTCTTGATCTTGCTTCCACTAGGCATACACCTTCCTTTTTTGCCTTATCTCCAAGAGGAGATCTCTACTCAGCCAAGTTGGCCCTTCTGCCTCACCTGCCTGACTTCCGGCATTTGGGAATTGCCTGCTCCTGTACCATTTAAGAGATGATGTTTAAAAAGTGACCAGTACTGATGGACTCCAACACCTACAAAAACATCCCGGGGGATCTTACTCACTAATTCCCCAAGCATCCTGAAGCCTGCTCTCATGTCCAGAGCTGAGATTTTGCTGGCACTTTTCCTCCTGTCAACAGAGAATTTGAATTCGATCACTTCATGATCACTGTGGCCAAGACAGCCACCAATCTCCACTTCACTGGCGAGATCCACTCTGTTGGCAAGCAGCAGATAAAGGAGGGCATCTTTCTGAGTCATCTCCCTTAGGATCCATTCTGTAAAGTTGTCATCCAGGTATTTTAGAAATCTTCTGGCCTAGGTTGTGCTAGCTGTGTGATGCTCCCAGTTAGTTTCTGGCAAGTTGAAATCCCCCATAAGGACACGGGCAGTTGACTTAGAAGTGTACCTTAGTTCCTCAAAGAATAATTCATTGGCGTCATTGTCCTGGCTGGGAGGTCTATAGTAGATTCCCGTGTTGACATCCTTATTTGTTTGCCCTTTGATTCCTACCCAAAGGCTCTCATTTGTGCAATTGCCAGCTGTGAGCTCCATACATTCTAACCCTTCTATTACACACTGTGCCACTCCTCTGCCTCTTCTGCCCTGTCTATCCCTCTTGAAGAGCCTGTAATCATCCAGTATGTGGACCTGAAGACGCACTTGTGGATTTCTTCCTACATTGTGGTCCCAGTTACAATGGGATGTTTGCTGACCTGTAGTTACTTACAGATGAAAAGACTGCTGCCCTAATTTTCTGAGGCTCACGGTGGCTCACATTTGCAATCACCTCTTATACCTTAAAGGTAGCTTCTGTCTTACTGCTGTAATAGGGATTGAACCAAAGCTAAAAGCTTGCTAGTTATCTAAAGAGATTCTCAAGTTCTTTCTTCAAATGCTGCATCTTGCTGTCACTGTGAAGAATTTTGTAGTGACTGTGTTTCCAGAGCACAAAGGATCCTTTAAGTAGGAGGTTTGTACCATGCTCCTTTCCTAATCTGACATGGGGTGAATGACTTCAAACTGTGTCTTGGCTCTACAGTAACTGCTCATTCGTGCATTTTCATTTGTGGGGGTATCTGTGATGATGCGGGAACATGTGAAGTGGGTGGGAGAAATGAATTGGTTTCTATGAAAGCTAGGAGAGTGTGTGATACAAATTAGGTGCCTATAATTGCATGAGGATATAAGGTGCCACTTGGGTTCCTGAGTGTAGGAATACTACCTGTGTGTGCTAGGCATGAACTGGATAGTTCTGAATAATTTCAGGAGACTTTTGCTTTGAACACCGTAGTGCTGGTAATATAACTGTGACTCAGTAAATAGTATTTTTGCTCTTTGTATGAAAAATGTTGCATTAAAAACTCAAGTACAGAATTACAGTCTTCAAGTAAAAATATCTTTCTTTTATAGATGGTGATTCTCAGTCTCTCAAGGAACATCTTATTGATGAGCTGGACTACATCCTTTTGCCAACTGAAGGCTGGAATAGGCTAGTTAGCTGGTACACACTGATGGAAGGTCAAGAGCCAATAGCACGCAAGGTACTCTTTAATGATCTGCTGGGATGAATATGATTCATATATAGTTCTGCAGACGTGCAGGAGTTGCACAAGAATTTATGAGCAGATTGTAAGTCCTGATGTCTGATCATCATACAGACAACTCTTGCTTTAGTTGCTTATTGACACCTAATTTTTATTCAGATATTAGAGGTTTAAGTGTTTAATATTGAGTAAAGGGGATGCCAAAGATATTATACTTTCTTTTCCTGGAAATAAGTCCTCTTAAGATCTCAAGAAGAATTTGCTTTAGAAGCTTGAAAGTCTAATTAAAATAATTTTGTAATTAAGTAAATAGAACTGTGACTGTATTAGTGAAAAGCCTAGCTCTGACAATGTTAACACTGGCAGAGTAATTGGCAGTTTCTTTTCTGGTAAACACGATCTTCTGTGCTCAGCAGCTTGCTAGGGAGTTACTTCTCTAAGCAAAAAGCTTACCTCCACACAAGTAGTAGTCCGTGGTATGCTGGATATTGTGGCCCTGCATTGGAACGAGATATTTCAAAATTAATATCTTCAGATTTGTTTGTGTTTGCTCCAGCACATACCACCCTTATTATGGTGATATTTTGCCAGTTTATTGTTTATATTATTTCTTAAGATTTTCTTAATATTTCTTAAGATCTTCAGATTGGTGATTACATTTCCATCCTCACTGGACTGAATTACTTAAGTTTTAAAATAGATTTTGTTATGTTTACCATTTCTATATCCATCATTAGAGCATATTCTTTCAGTTACAGGGACTTTTATTTCAATTCCTGCAAAACTGCAGAAGGAATCTTAGGATTAGAATTTAGTTTTACAACTTCTGGTGTAACACAACTTTTTTTTCCTTCCAATGGTATGAATACAGTGTAACTGCATGCATGCTGGCTGCTTACTTGAAGTCCATTCTTTTCAAACAAATGCCAGATGCAGCTGTAGAAGAAATTTTGTGTCTTCAAGATTCATTTGGTCAGCAACAGAAGTAGTTAGTCAATGCTTTTTTAACATTTTCTGCAATATAATAAAATAGTTGTGGGTTTTGTAAGAGACATCCCTAGAATGTCTCTTTTTCTCTAGTTCTCTAAGAGTTAAAATCCAGTAAAATAACAAGCGTTGTTTAAAGATATATGTTATCAACTTGTTATTGTTTTTTCTGAAAATGGATTTCAGCAAATTGAGTACTCTTTGATCATCATGGTAAAGCAAAAGTTGTGTAGTTTTTTCAATTCGGGGTAAAACTGAAAGGAAAGAAAAGTGAAATTAGAGTAACTTCACTTCTGCTTGGAAGGAACTAACTGGAGATATACATGGAGTATAATGAGTGGCCAGGTAAACTGGCCTAGCTTCATTATTTTCTGGCAATATGAACAGTTGTTATCCTCTGAGAAGCAGTAATCCAGTTCAGCCTTTTTCTTTATGATGTTTTTGTCATTCATGGTTCTTTTTCCTGTCTGCCTTTATGGTTTTTTTTTTCCATAAAGGTGGAATTATACTTTTTTTTTTCATTCCCTTTGTTACATCACGTATTTTTGAAATGTGGATCCAAATTTTAAATTGATAAAATATTGTACTTGATCTATGTCAAATAATGTTACAACTTTTGTAGTAGGATGTGATGATGCTACCACACAGTGTCTGATAATTTTCTTGGAAATGTCGTAGCCATACTGCAGAGTTTTGTTTACTGCAACTATTTTGTTGTTACTCTAGTAGGTGAAAACTTAGCTTCTCAAATTGAAATGAATTTTTATTTAAATGTAATTTTTGACAGTCCTTAAAGCTAAGACAGGCAATTAAATAATTCAGTAATTTCTGCTTTTCTCTTTTCCTGTGGCACATGCATACAAGTTATATTCGTATAGCAGATAGCGGATCTCTTGTAGCAATTAGCTGGTGGCTTTTTTTTTTAACCGTATTTGTCAAATGTATCACATATCAGGCTGATGGTTATTTTTGGAACAGTCTACATGACTAAGTGTACTGCAGTTACACTTTGGAAGTTCAAAGGGAAAAACATTTAAGAGGTGACCCTGAATTTTTTTTCCTACATTTTAGTTTTATTTTTAAAAAAATTCTGTATACTTAACTATTTTGTAATAGGTGTTAAAAAATGAATATATAGTAAACAACTGGAATGAGTAGATAAAATTTCAAATGAATGTATTTGTTATTGGAACGTAAGTGGAAGACTTACAGGTTTTGTTTAATAGGGTGATATTCAGATTTTATTAGATTTTGTTTTGGGTAAGCATTCTTTAATTGTGAAAACTAGTTCTTCATGTTCGGAGGAAGTAATATACAATTAATGTGTTTTGAAATAAAAGTAACTTGTAGTATTTTTTATGTTTTGATTTGAGTATCTTATCTTTGGATTAAGGATGCATATTTGTCATTTCTACTGTAGTTAACACTTTGAAAGTCGTGGTGGTGTTACACACAGGTAAGACAATCATCACCGTGGGGAAAAAAGTACTTTCTAGTTTACTGTATTTCTGAAAAATTGTAGGAGAATTCTTATTTTTGGCACTTAAGTGTTGTATAGTCACTGAACTTCGTTTTCTTGAAGACTTCTCAAGAAAAATGTTGAGATATGTATATATGAAAACATACTTGGACTGATACCTGATCCCATTCTGTTTTTCAGGTTGTTGAACAGGGTATGTTTGTAAAGCACTGCAAGGTAGAAGTATATCTAACGGAATTAAAACTTTGTGAAAATGGAAATATGAACAATGTTGTCACACGAAGATTTAGTAAAGCTGATACAATAGGTATGCACAACTATTTTTAAAAATATATGATTGGTACTTGTATGTGGTAGCAAGTTCTGAATAAGTCTCTAGGTAAAAGGATAGATGAGTATTGTGACTGTTAAAAAGGATAGGAGTAGTTTTCTTTGGGTCAAAGTTAAAAGCTAAACAGTTTGGAATATTGAGGGGGTTTAATACAATTTTAAGAATGTAATTGTGTGTTTTATTATCTAAGCATGTGTATTAACTTTAGAGGTTTGGGCTTTTCAGGAAGCGAGCAGTGTGATGTTTATTGGATTTCATAGTACTTTTTCATGGCTTTTGGTGCATAAGAACTATATTTTTTAATGTGTTCCATTAGCCAGATGTTTTAGTCATATATATGAAGAGTATATTACAAAACTCAATTGAAAGTGAATGGCTGAAGGTGACCTACAAAGGCAGTATTCTTTGGGTTGTGAAGTGGTAGGCCAGGCACAATCTTTTACAGTAATTGCGTCCTCTACTAAACCTTTAACTTATCTTTAAATCTTTAACTTACCTTTATTCATAGGGGGTTTTTTGACTACTCATTGAGCATTCATCATTGTTTGAAACTTTATTTTGATAACATATTTGACTTTGAAAATAATCACAACATATGCAAAGATATTCCTGATCACATACATTCATTTTTTGGTGTATTTGTGCATGGATGTCTGAGATAAGAGTCTTTCAGTCATGTGTATTTGTGCAGTTAAAATTGTACTTTATGCCCTTGGCACTTTAAGCCCAGCCATCACTTGTTTTACATTTGTTGACAGCAATGTAGGTTTTTTAGGTTTTCCTTCTTTTTATGTTATGGGTAGTGACTTATGCTTAGTACCCTTTAATTCTTTGTAGATTGCTTGCATTAGAAACAGAGTTATTTTACTTAGTGAAATTTGAATCTTCACGTTAGAAAAGGAATCACCTGCTAGTATTAGAATAAAAACTTGAAAACTGAAAATTCTCCTCAAAACAAGGCTCCAAGTGTTGTATGTTAATTGGCCTTTTTGAGATCTGGTTTAACATCGGAAGATGTACTTCATTATACTCTAAGGAAACCCAGAAACTTGGTAAAAGCAATTTAACATTATCCTTCCCTTAGGACCAAATGCAATCTGTTTTGCAATACTGAATTTAATTGTATCACTGGAATTACAGGTAATGGATGAATTTCTGATATTTTCTTTCTCTAGTCAGTAGCAGGGCATTTTGGAATTACTTACTTGAAGGTGTATTCATTTTTTCTTAGCAAAGAGAGAATTACAATTACGAGAAAATTGCCATAAAGTGTAATGAGAAGCAGTCAAACTCACTGGCAACCCCTTTCCAGACAATGACCTTATTTGCTTTCCTGAGATGTGGATGACATGCTCCTGGAAGCCTTTAAAAACATGTCCTTTCTGAACCTGTGCTTCTTGCACAGAGCACGAAGCAGGGCCATTCTAGTCAGGATATCCAAAAGATTTTGTACCTTAGAAGTAGAGGTAGAAAACCTATTTTTTAAGAGTGAAAAAGTAACTGATCCCTCTTATCACCCATGTATAAGATGGTGATTTATTTTCCCCCCCTTTTCTTACCTCAAGTATATTTAAGGTAGTTCTGGAATTAATCAAATACACAGCAGAGATGCTCATTAAATCAATAAATAATATGCAAAAGGGATCTTACAGAATCTTGATTATTGTTTGCCCTTCCTTGTATATGCCAGTAAGGGATTCATTTTTATTATGGTTACAGAAGACTTGTAGTACAAAAGAGTCAGTGTCAGGCCCACTTAAGTGAATGGAAATAAGATACTATGGTCTTTTCAAGAAGTTTTAATTTTTCTTCCCACCGTCATTGGTTATATTATTTACTACCCTCAAAAAATCAGTACAAGACCTTCCTTAATTCACAAAAACCAAGATATACCCTAAGTACAGTGTAATACCTATCAGTCTTTTGATATGTGTTATTGCTGGAATACCTGTGCTTTTCCACTAAAATAGAAACTAAGCTAAGCTGTATGTCAATAAATTAGTACAAAGTAGGAAAAAATAATTTCAAAAGGCAGACCTAATAAAGGCAGTCATTCTCTTGGGATGGTACTAGGAACACCTGACATGTTCTTTGGACCTTCTTGGGAATCTCCTACAGTTGAGAACTTTTGCCTTGTAGATAGTGCATATTGACTTTGGGACTGATTGATGGATAACTCTTTTGGGGAAGGGAGGAAATGAGAAAGGAAAATGAGCTATACAGTAGAAGGAGTTCAGGCAGTACTTCAGCTGAGTTGCTGATCCCAAAGAACATGAAGTCTTCTGAGTTAGTGATCCATTCAGGAGTCTTAATAATGTGAAAGTATGATAGAACTAAGTCATCATCTAATATGTAAGAGTTTTACAAAACACAAAATGTCCCAAAGACTGTAGCCTCTGTTACGGTTGAATAGGAATCAGGTGGTGTCTGCAATGCCATAAAACAATTCCAAAACTGACTTGATAAACTTCATAGTTTGCACCAGTGGCTCCACATCTAATGGACTTTTGCTAGCAAATTATCATAGCAAATGGATTTGATTCATCTTTCCCCTTATTCTGCTGCCAAATTGCTATCCTTGAGGACTGTTTGTTCTGGGATCAGGGATAAGACTTTTCCTTTTCTATGAAGGAGATATTACTGATTCATAGTACAGGTTGATATCTCTACATTAACTTAACATCTAAAAGTTTCCCTTAGCCAGTCTTTGTGATAGCACTAGCCTTTAGGAGCCAAGCCAGGGTGTACTTGTATTAGGACCCAGTGAACTTCTCCAGCTTCTCATCAAGACTGTTTCATGTAGTTTTTGAAAATAGTACTTAAAGCATGCAGCTGTTTTTATGGATGAGCTATCTAATTTTTAACAATATCGAATATAACCTATATGGGATCCATAACATTTAACTCTGAAGTTGAACTATCTCAAATTGTAGGTACACAGCTGATGGACTGAGAGGCATCTTGGTGTCTCTTTTAGACATCATTCTAGTACTAATATTTCATACGTTGAGTGTATGTAACTCCAACTCCCCAGGGAAGTGGTGGAGTCGCCATCACTGGAAGTGTTAAAGAAATGGCTGGACGTAGCACTTAATGCTATGGTTTAGTTGATCTGCTGGTGTTCGGTGAAAGGCTGGACTTGATCTTTTCCAGTCTTAATGACTCTATGAGTCTACTTGAGTAGAACCCCATACACAACGTGCCTCAGACCATACCTCTTTAATATGTTTTTCTTTATGCTGGAACACGTACTTTCACTTTAGATCATAAGCCAGCACTCCAGTAATACTTGCTGGGGATAGAAGGAAGAATTATAAAGTGTGCAATGGCTATGTTCATGGAACTGTGTAAAAGAACCTTATTTTCATAGTCTCAAAATTGGCATAATAGTCAAGGGGAACATGCTCTTCCCAGAGTCTTGGACATAATGTACAGTCATCCAATAGGGTTGATGCTTCCTGTCTGGTAACAGTTCTGTTAGCGAAGCTGGAATATGCTAAAAATTAACGAAATGTTAGCTTTGTGAAGAATACAAGCTGCAATGCTCAGATAATTAATTGTTATGGTATTAATCAAAATGAAAAATTATATTTTGTACATTGTTCTTTTGGTGAAAACCATTGATAAATTTGGATTTTCTACTTTTTTTTTACAAGATTGTTGCTGACTTGATTCATTCTCACATTCAAATTTAATTATTTGAATTCATTGGTTGAAAATTGATTGAGACAGTTCGTGACTTTTTTTTGAAAGTCAGCAAATCGAGTAACAGTTGCCTTGTTGATAGCATCTACCTTGCCTATGTGTTGCCTCTGTTACAAAAACAGATGATCCAGTTTAACACTTGCTTTCAGACCATAATGCATATTAGGTAGTAGAGAAAGAAGTTGTATTCAGTTGCCTACAATATCTACAAATATTATGTTGGCTAGTTGTCATGCATTTCACAAGCCAATGGCTGAATTTTTGCAAGGTGCTTTAAAGTTTCAGATATGAATTTGACTTTTTATGTTTCACATAAAATCTTAACTAGAAGGGAGCAAAGGGAGCTGACACGCTGGTGTTTTATCATTAGACTTCAGAGGAATGTCTGTCTGAGAGCTTACAGTGCCCATTTTTATAATTGTGCTTTCAGTGATCATCAGGAATAAAGTGTACATTTCTTGACTCCTCTTTTCTTTTCTGTTATGAGATGTAGCTGCCATGGAGCTTTATGAATCTACCAATTAAAAAAAAACCAGTTAAGTGAGATTGCTGTAGTATAGCACTGTACATGTTTGCCAAGAAAAAACATCTTCTTTTATAAAATCTACTTTTGTGTAAGGAGAATAGAGTTAACCGAGAACTTCTTAAATTTCAGTTGTAGACAACAGTTGTGGTACTTTAAAATTATGTAACGCTGCTTATATTTCTGTCAGATACAGTAGGAGCTGGTAGACCTTATGCTAAGTCTTTCAGGGACATAAAATCTTTCATCTTCCTTTTAAAATAAATTTATGTGCTTCAGTTTTGCAGAGTAGTCATTAATTTATGTGAACATGTAAATTAAACTTTATACATGTATGTTGTGGTTCATGCCAGTGGCACTGGGATATGGGTAGTAGAAAAGTAAAAACTGAAAAGAGTTTGATTTAAGGAGGAGAAACAGATTGTCTTGCACTCCTGGCACCTGGTTTTGCTACAAGTCTTGCTTCTCATAATTTGCTACCTACCCACATTCCTCTGTTAGCACATTCTGAGGAACGAATAGACAGATACTTAAGTGGCTCCTGTCATCTGTTACTTATCAAGTTGTCTTTATTTGGTCTGCTTTGCTAAGAGTCACAGAATATGCTGAGTATCCTTAGCCCTGCACAGGATCATTCCCAAGAGTCACAGCATGTTCCTGAGAGTATCATCCAAACACTTCTTGAATTTTGTCAGGCTTGGTCCTGTGACCACTCACCCAGGGAGCCTGTTCAGCACCCAACCACCCTCTGTCTGAAGAACCTCTTTCTAATATCCAACCTAAACCTTCCCTCACACAACTTCAGGCCATTCCGTCAGGTTCTGTCACTTGTGACCACAGAGAAGATATCAGTGCCTGCCCCTCCTCTTCCCCTGATGAGGAAGTTGTAACTGCACTGAGGTCTCCCCTCAGTCTCCTCTTTTCCAGGCTGAACAGACAAAGTGACCTCAGCCACTCCTCATATGGCTTCCCCTCAAGGGTCTTGACCATCTTCATTGCCCTTCTTTGGATGGTAATAGCTTACTATCTTTCTTATACTGCAGTGCCCAAAACTGCACACAGTGTCCAAGGTGAGGCCACCCCAGTGCAGAGCAGAGCGGGACAATCCCCTTCCTTGACAGGCTGGCCATGCTTTGCCTGATGCCCCCCAGGACACGGTTGGCCCTCCTGGCTGCAAGGGCACTGCTGACTCATATTCAACTTGCCATCAACCAGGACTCCCAGGTCTCTTTCCCTGGCACTGCTTCCCAGCATCTCATTCCCCAGACTGTGCAAACATCCAGGATTGCCCCATCCCAGGTGCAGAATCCAGCACTTTCCGTTGTTGAACTCCATGTGGTTGGTGATCACCCAGTTCTCTGATTAGTCGAGGTCTCTCTGCAGAGTCTCCCTGCCTTTGAGGGAGTCATCAGCTCCTCCCAGTTTTGTGTCATTTGCAAACTTGCTTGGTATCCCTCCCAGTCCAGCGTCCATGTCATTTATGAGGATGTTGGAAGAGCTCAGGGCCTAAGATGGAGCCCTGTGGAACCCCACTAGTGACAGATATTCAGGAGGCAATAAGGTAGCCATCCAACTGTTTCCATTTTAAAGGCAAGTGAACTTGCAATTTCCTGCATGTCCTACAACATGTTGCAATTGCATGGCAATTTTTACAGTTTCATTCATATTTTGAATATAAGAGGAGATGAGTTTTGATGTTTGTGTATTGAAATGCTAAAACTTGCATTCTCTCCCTTACAAAACAGATACAATTGAAAAGGAGATAAGAAAAATCTTCAATATTCCAGGAGAAAAAGAGACCAGATTGTGGAACAAATACATGAGTAATACTTTTGAACCTTTGAATAAACCAGACAGTACCATACAGGATGCTGGTTTATACCAGGGACAGGTACAGTGAAATATTACTTCTGGTTTTGTAGACTTTTTTTTTTTGTTCATGAAAATATAGCTGTGCCCAATGATTCCTGCTTCTTTTTTAAATAAATGCCTCCTAATGGGTTGTGTTAGGGATAGAGGTTTTTATAAACAAATCTGTTGAAGTAAAAGTATTCCGTATTTTCAGCATTAAAGATTAGTTTAACTCTGCTGGTGAGTTAAAAGTAAAATTTGAAATTTGCTTTTAAAATTTCGATTTTAAATCTACTAAATCTTACAAAATTGCTGACACTAGGATCTGGGATATGTTCCTCTAATGAAATCCAAAATTTGAAGAACTTTTTAGGTACTCTAAAAGAATAATGTCTTCTACTCAAATTTTATTGTTCAGATTTCAGAAATAAGAATTAAAATATTTTAGGTAAGAACAAGAGAGACAAAAGTTTGTAAACTTGCTTTAACATGAGACTATATTATCACCTAAAATCATCACTTTATAAGAGAGTTTCTCACAAGGTATTTTTTTACCTTTCCAGATGAGTATAAAGAACAAATACCGAATGTTAAACAATGTAAATATAAATGTGAACAGATTGAGCAATTTCATTGATAGAATAACTTCAGATTATTATTTTTATTCTTTAGTCTTCAGATCGAGTTGAATGTTTTTTCAGCAGCTGTAGTTCATGTTGTCATGCTGCAAATATGAATGGATGAAATTTAGTGGAAGTAATTGTAGGGGAGATTATATTAAAATACTTCCTTTTGCCTTGAAATACTTGGCGCTGACCTACTTACCAGCAATATTTATGCTGTGTTTCAGTTTTCTTTTATGACATAGAAGGTAAGTAATCAATGCACCAAAGTAACTGCTTAAACTATTCTGCCCTTTAGCTTCATGCTGCATGACTTAAACCCTCACATAGGTAATTTTAACAATGCAAAGGTCCTGCTGGAAGAGCCCACATCTTCCATAAAAGATTTGTGTTGAAGATGTAACTTGTAAATGCTCTATCCCAGTGAAACATTAACCATGAAGCAAGCATAGTCTAATAAAGCCATGAAAAGATCTCTAGGTGACATCTGTACTTTGAGCAAAACAAATATTATTTAAAGCAGAGTTTAACCATGGTTTATGAAACTGTTAAATGTCATGGTAGGCCATATGTGTTTGGTCAGTTGCACTTGCTGACACACACATAGTTGTTATTTTTCTTGCTGAGCTTCCTAATCTAATAATAGTTCTTCTGACTATTACAGTCTAACCTAATAGTTATTTTTTACTGTGTATGTGATTGAGTAAATGAATGTTTTGAATTTATCACTTGATACCTGCAGCAAGCCTTTAGGTGTTCCACTGAACTTTTAAGTCTAAATCTACTTTTTGTTTAGTAGTCTCTGAGATCCAGTCAAGGAAGTATGGCAGAATCTGTCTTAAATGACCAAACATAGCAGTCAACTCTTTTCCTCCTAGAAAGCTGGTCATGACATTGTTTTCAATGTCATAGCCTATTGTATTCAGACTGAAAATGTGATTACATCTTCAAGTGGCAGCACATAAGGTTTGAGCATTAGAACATAGATGAATTTGTGTCATTGTGTAGATGCATACAAAGCATGGCAGTTAATTAGTGTCTTGAAGCGTCTTGGTACAGTTGTGCAGAATTAGTTGCATTAGAAAGCAGGAGTTGGATTGAGTTTAAATATTGAAGTCTAGTTGCCGTTTCAAAGGATCTAGCTATTTCAGCTGTCAATCCAGAAAGGCATGAGCTGTTTGTAGGTCTTATGTCACATCTGCCAGCGGAGGGCAGATACTGCAAATACCCAGAGGGGTTTCAAATGGCATCTGATGCCTGTGTTTGGGACTGAGTGTTCCGTACTCTTGTTTCGTACCAATAACAGCTTGAATCAAATTAATTTCATTAGCCAACTGTCCCACTGAAAAAATAGTATTAGAGAAATATGTCTAAAGTACATAGAAGTAACCAGATAGATATGATTTTAAGGCTGTCAAGGCAGAAAATAGCTTTGTTTTTTGATTTGGGTTTTTTTTTCCCATTGGTCTGTATAAGGCAAAATTCCTTGAGGAATATCAGTTCTTTAACAGGGCTGTTGTGTGAACATGTCATTTCTATAGATTCACAGGTCCTGTTTAAGCATTGCAGGTCATCCTCTGACCTCTTCGGGAGGGAAGTGGCTTGCCATTTTTACCAGGGGTTATAGAGGACTAGAAATATTAAGTGGTTTGCCCAAAGTTGCACAGATTAAGATGTGGCGAAAAAAAAAGTGGAGAGAGAAAGGTGAAGTGTAATTGAGTGGAATACTCTTGAATATTCGTCAGTGAATAATAATTTAAATATTAAGTCTTTTCTGTCTCAATCACATGTCAACAAATCCATTAAAAAGATGGAACGGAGAACAATCTACTGATATTTCGATTTTCTTATTACACTTTTTGTGGTAGGTCCTGGTGATAGAACAGAAGAATGAGGATGGAACATGGCCAAGAGGCCCTTCAACTCCTAAGTAAGTTTTGAATTCCAGTCACGTGATTCACTATGGCTTAACTGTTTTCACGTTATTTTGCTTTATACAAAAAAAACCCCACCTGTTTATAAAAGTGGCATTTTATTTTGAAAATAATCCTTCAGATGTTTTAATTTAAAATATGACAAATGTATTTGTTGTAAGCACTGTGCATTGTAGACCATAATAATGGTGGATTCCTGCATATCCATTGTTTAATTTTATTGATTTCAACCAATAATATATTATCCTACTTTAGAATAGAAAAAAAAAAAACCATAGTAGAAAATTGCAAAACTTATTTAGATTTGTTTCTAAGCATAGTGTATCTGTGAACACAGGTATATGTGTTTTATCAGTATTTTTCTTATATGTAAGTGTTCTCATGGACAGCTTGTTCCTTTTGTGTCCAGAGCACAATATTTACACCTAAAGCTTGTAAAAATTGCAGCCTACATTACCATCGTGTTGTTTGTTCTTTGTTGAGCTGTCATCAATTAAGACAGTATGATGATGTTTTTCTTTTCTGTTTTTCCTAATGCCATTATCAACAGTACCTTGATAATGGCAAGTGAGTAGAAAGACTTTTGTGCTTTTCCTCATTTAGATGGATAAACTTGTTTTAATATTGTTTCCAGAATCTAAATCTGCATTTTGTTGGTTTTGAAGAACATTTGGAACTGGTTACTAGTAAATTAACAGGATCTCAGCCTTACAAATAATTAACTGTGTTTTTTCCCTTTGTTGTCTAGTTCTTGAACATACGTTTCATAAGAAGTTCTTTTAAGTTCTCATTATTCCTTTGAGATTATGTATTCATGTAGTTAAGTGTCACTGTTATTTTAAAACTTTTTTTATATATATATTATTGCTTATCACTTGAAAGACAGAGATTCTTTATCCTTGGTGTTTTATCTCGAGCACCTTTATTTGGAATGCTAGTTTCTATTGTTATTTAATGAAGTCTGAGTTCAATTTAAGCTTAGTATGAAGAGTTTAATCTTGCTCAGCAAACGTTATAGCACTAGGAATTGGGAATGTGGAGCAGTAGAAAGAATGGGCTACTAAGTACTTTCCTTTTGAGGTCAGAGATTAAACTTCATCTAGTAGAAATTTAAGTTCTTGGTCAAATTTTAGATGCAGATTTTGAAGGTTAAAAGAACTTAGCACTGTCACGGATTCCTTTAGAAGTTTTGGTGGGAAGGTATTCTGATGATGGTAGCTGCTTTTATCCTGCCAAACTTCTTTTCCTTTTTATGGGAAGCATTCAGGAGCAGTATATAAATGAAAGAGTATCTCCTGAAAAATGTTTCATCTGGCAACAAGTAGAATGGTAATTGGAAATGCTGTGGTCAGGAGACTATAAGTAAACGAGCAAATGAGAATGAACAGTTTTACTCTGAAGTTGGGGTGTGGCTTTGAAATATTGCAGCTATCAGAAAGATTCAAGTTTAGTGTTCAAATGCTCTGTAATAGTGAAAGGTTTGCGAAATTTAGTGAATTCAAATAGCAACTATCAACAGGCAGCAATTGGGACAAGCTTTTACATCTATTCAAAACTTTATGAACAATCTAATAAATGTTTAAAGGGGTAGAAATATTAAACACTTCCTTTGGAGTTTTCTGTGTGAGATGCATTTGGAGTATTAGTTTGTCAACACAAGTAGTATATAACTACGTACCTTCCTACAGCCCTGTCATTGGTCATCCACTGGCTCACACCAGTTCCTGCTGAGACTGTCTCTTTGTAGTGCTTTGTTTTGAAGAGCACAAACTGTAAACATAAATTTTGATGCTGAGGAATAAAACACCATATTTAGAAATGCCAAAATATAGACTATTGGAAAGTAATGAAATATTATAATGCTTGAGAAGGCAGGTTCATTTCAGAACATGAGCTAAGCTCTTTCACAGAATCACAGAATAGTTGAGGTTGGAAGGCATCTCTGCAGGTTCTCTGGCCCACCCCACTTGCTCAAGCAAGGGTCATCTAGAGCAGGTTGCTTGGGACTGTGTCCAGTTAGGTTTTGAGCATCTCCAAGGATGGAGACTCTACAGCCTTCCTGGAAAACCTATTCTGCTGTTTGATAGCTCCCATTTTAAAACAAAATTTCTTATATTTGAAAAGAATTGCATGTGCTTCAGTCTGTGCCCATTGCCTCTTCTCCTTTCCGTGGGCACCACGGGGAAGAGTCTTGCTCCATCTTCTTCATTCCTTCCCACTGGATATTTATGCATATTGATAAACCTGCTGTGTAGCCTTCTCTTCTCCAGGAAGTGGAACTTCTCTAGACTGAACAGTCCCAGGTCTCACCCTCTCCACATAGGTCAGGTGCTACAATTCTGGATCACGTTTGTGGCCTCTCACTGGACTTGCTCCAGAATGTCCCTGTCTCTCAGGTACTGGCAAGCCCAGAAGTGAACCCAGCACTCCAGGAGTGTCTCGCCAGTGCTAGTTGGAGGGGAAGGATCACCTCTCTTGACCTGCTGGCAATGGTTTTTGTCAGTGTATCACAGTGGGCCAAGGTGGTTGGCCCAAGAACACCCTGCTGCCTCATGTTCAGCTTGTTGTCCAGCAGGACCCCAGGTCATTCCCTACTAAGGTGCTTTCCATTCAGTCACGTGCCCCCACACACACTCCCTCCCTATGTACTGCTTCCTGAGTTGTTCCTCCCCAGGTGCAGGCCTTTGGATCTCATTTGACAGACTTCATGAGATTCCTGTTTGCTCATTTTTCCAGCCTGTTGAGGTCTGTCTGGATGGCAGCAGAACCTATATTTTGACAGTTGAAAATGAGAAATAGTAAGATGGGAAGATGTTCTGCACATTCTCCCTGCCTCTTGTTATGAGAATCATAACAGCATTTTTAGTATTGATTGCTTCTTTTGGCAATTTTTCTGTATTCCTCCTGCAGGTGATGAATGCTGACAGTTTTTTATGGGAAATGTTAAAGGTGTGAGCATCTTTTTCTATTGCAAGAAAAAAACATATTTACTTTGAAAGTGGCCAGATTGGGGCCTCAATTCAGTGTAGGAATGAACACTTTTGAAAATGACAATTCTGTTTCCCTTAAGAGTACAATGAATTAGTACAAGAGAAAAGATTGATTATTGTCATAACTGTCTCTCCTTCTGAAGAAACTAAGAAGGAGTGATACCAAGTTTGAGATCCTTTTATATAGGAGCAGAGACCCTGCTGTGCCCAAGCTTGTCAGTGTTTACATTTGTTTTATGTGTATTGTTCTTCTGACTTCTGAGTTTTGGAACTAATTGCCATCCCTTGTGAAAACCCCACATGGTATCTACTATTGTCTCATGTTTTAATGCTGCTTAAAATGTTTGTGAGTTCGGGGAGTATTTTGTCGAACAGTACTTGAATGTGATATACATTCCTAAACAGTTCACTGGGTCAGACAGGCTTAGGAATAGCTGGATTTTTTGGCTTTTTGAGAGGTTGATATCAGCTACTGGGATTTTTGTTGTTCAGGAAGATTGACTTTTATGAAAATTTTTCTCGAAGGCTCGTACTGACTACCTGAAGTGTCTTTAATGTCATCTGCTCCCAAAACAAGTATTACTTAGCATTAATGGACAGTTTGCAGAAAATTTTTTGATACTAACTTGTCCATGAGTAGCTGTCTCCTCAATATCATACATGTGAAAAACTTACACGAGGATACAGATCCCAGTTGCTTTGGTAGCTTAGTTGCTGCTGATCCCAGTGTCTGAATGAAGGTTTGTGATCTGTGTGCAGACAATTTTTTTTTTGTATCTGTATCCTTCTGTGGGAAACTTCCACAGACAAAAAACAACCAATCCTATTCAAGTGGTTTATTATTGACAAGACAATGTTTTAAACTAATATATAAAGAAAATCTAAGATTGTAGTTCAAGTAATTTAAGCAACTGTACTACAAAATCAATTTATTTATGTTCAGGAAAAATGGTACAACAACTAAAATCTTTCAGCCAATCTGTGATTCTGAAACTTGAGACAAGGAGAAGCAAGGAACTTAAGTTTTGACATTCCATGAATAAGTAATTGAATAACCAGGAAAAGGTTTCTGTTAGTTTTCTGTTAAGTTGTTACCTGTTTATATGCAAATATAAGAACAAGTTAGAGAAACATACTAAGAACCTATAAATTAGTAATTAATTTCCTTCTATTTTAAAAAGTGTTGTTTCTGCTTTTTTTTTTTAGCGAGCTTAATACAGAAATTTTAAATCTATTGATCCATCATATTCTTTAAAAATGTTCTTACATGGTAAAAAACTAGGGATTTTTACTTAATTTGTCAGTCTATATCTGTGTGTCTAATAGAAGTAACAGATTTAATTCTGACACTTTTTTTGGAGTTCACTGTGGAGTAAGTCAACCTACTCAAATAGTTGTCTACTTTGCTTAATTTATAGATGGTCTGCAGTTAACTGTAAAACTATTTTTGCATGTAAAAGGAAATAGATTGCAGGGATCTTTTTTGCCATACTGTGCACGTTCATAGCTTTCTTTTTTTTTTTCTCCTTATAAATGGTTTTTTGCATTTGTCACATGGAAAGTTCTTTCACATTTTTTTTCTGGTTCAAAACCGTATGCCTTTTTATCTTAGAAAAACATTAAAGGCTCTTTCTTGATTCTTTTCTGCTACTGAGCTGGATTGCATAATATCTTTTTTAAGAGTAGAAAAAAATGGATAAAAGATGCTTAGCTGTCCTTTTTGAAATAAGATAATGCTTGTTTATCCAAGTTTTTTTGGAAAAAATATCCGTGAATTTTCAAAGGAAAAACTGTGTTTGTCTACTGAAATGAAAACTATCATCTTTAACCAAGAGATTTAAAATTGAGGTTTTTCCCTGAAGCAGTTGATATGCAGATAGGTGTGCCTTTCTACTGACTTTTCTGTAAGAAAGATAATTGTGGAGAATAGAACTAACTGGGGACTTACTCTGATGTTTTAAATTGTAAAAGCAAGAGCTGTCAGAGCTTGTCTGCCAGTCAAGAGCTGGACTGCCATTTGCTGATGCATAATAACTTGTGGTCTGAGCTCCTGTGGGTAATCATGAAACATTGGTAATGTTCAACAGACATTTTCAAGTTAGTTTAACAAACATGTTCATTAATATCGATTAATACAGGGTTGAAAAACTCTGTAACAAATACATGCCGCAAACATCATTTTTTTTTTATTGCTGAATGTTAAAATATCAACCCTTCATGCAAATCCCCCAAGGAAGTATGATTAGTTGGATTTTGTAAGAAGAGAATAGTATAACTGGAGTAAGTGAAACATACTAAAGCTTGCTTTAGAATTGTACGTTAGCCCAATTATAGACACAACTTTACAGAATAAAAGTCACTGATGATAGAAGGACCTCTTGCGATAGTCTCTTCCAGTCCCCTTACTCAGAGCATGGGCAGCTGGAGCAGATTGCCCAGGACCATATCCAGGCACATTTTGAGTATTGCTAGGGATATATACTGCACAGACACTCTGGTCAGCCTGCTCCTGTTTTCAGTGACCCTCACTGTAAAACAACTGACAGTTTATCAGTGTTTTTTCTCATGATGAACATGTCCTTCAATTCCATCTGAACATATTCCATGTTCAGATGGAATTTTATTTATTCTCATCTTCTTAATTCCCTCCCATTGGGTGTTTATACAGCTGATAAGATTGCTTTGTGACCTCTCACTGGACTTGCTCCAGAATGTCCCTGTCTCTCAGGTACTGGGAAGCCCAGAAGTGAACCCAGCACTCCAGGAGTGTCTCGCCAGTGCTAGTTGGAGGGGAAGGATCACCTCCCTTGACCTGCTGGCAATGGTTTTTGTCAGTGTATCACAGTGGGCCAAGGTGGTTGGCCCAAGAACACCCTGCTGCCTCATGTTCAGCTTGTTGTCCAGCAGGACCCCAGGTCATTCCCTGCTAAGGTGCTTTCCATTCAGTTTCTTGCCCCCGCCCGGGGGCAGGACTGAATGGTTTTCATGGTCCACGTATGTAACCCAGGCTTCATCTGATTGCGCATGGGAGTGTTGCAGGAGACTGTCAAAAGACTTACAGAAGTTGAGATTAATCACATCCATTGCTTCCCCCTCATCTGCCAAGATACTAATCTCATCATAGACTATCAGGCTGGTTAAGCAAGCTATATACCCCTGCTTTCACTCAAACACTTTCTCTTCACATCCAAGTTGGATCAGAAGCTTATTGTTTATCCATGCAGGCTTCATGCTGCCTTCACTTGATTTTCTACCTTTTAGGATGGACCATTCTTGAGCTTAGAGGAGACAGTCCTTGAAAGGTTGCACTCTGATCTCAGAGGTCTCTTCCAACCTAAATAATTCTGTGAATATCAACCAGCTCACCTGGGGCCCTCTTTTCTCCAGGGCTGTATCTCATTGAACTCTTCCAAGCAGATCCCTAAAAAGGTTAAAGTCTGCTCTCCAGAAATCCAGGGTTATGCTACTGATTTCTGCCAGGATCTCTCTCAGGATCTCTCTCAGTATCTCAAATTTCAACATTGTAAGGTCATTTCAGCCAAGGCACCAAACTTCATGTTCCCAACTAGTTCTTCCTTGTTTTCTAAGTCTCAGATCCAGCCAAGAACCTCTCCTTGATGGCTCCTCGGTCATCTGCATCAGGAAGTTGTCATCATTGCATTCCAGAACCTTCCTGCATTTTTTGTTCTCTGCTGTGTTGTCCCACCAGCAGATCCCCTGTAAGGGCTGGGGCCTGTGAATGTTAGGCTGCTTCATCCACCACCTCTTGTAACCCTGTTGTAGAAGGCCACCAAATTTGTTCAGCAAGATTTGCCCTTAGTTGGCAGCATGTTGGCTGTCACAAATCACCTCCTCGGGCTTCCTGGTTGGGTGGCCTGTAGCAGACCACCACTATGATGTCACCTGTCCCTGCCCTCCCTTTAATGCTTACACAAAAGCTCTCTGTCAGCTTGTCATCCATCCCTAAGAGGAGCTCCACCTACTTGAGCTTGTTATTTACATAGAGAGCAACACCTCCTCCTTGTCTTCCTTGCCTATCCTTAAAGAGCCTGTATCCTTTCATTTCAACACTGCAGCTGTAGTAGCTATCCCACCACTTATTGCCTGTGGTGGCAGCAAGGTCATAGCCGTGTAGACATTTGCACATCTCTAACTCCTGTTGTTTTTTGCCCATGCTGTGTGTGTTTGTGTAGAGGCATTTAAGTTGGGCCCTCCACAGAGGTGATATACTGGCTGCAATTCCTTTGTACTGTACTTCAGGTTCACTGACCTGCAAACCATTTCCAGGCTCTAGGCAATTCTTACCAGCTCTGGCATCAAATTGGTATGAGTGGGATGGATTGATATTCCCCTCCCTCAGCAACATTTCTGTTGGAAAAGGTTTATTAATGGAAAGTTGAAAATAAATGTGAAAATATACTTGGAAAAGTTTTCAGTGTGAATATATTCATCTCTTTGCAGAGTTTAGTTTTTGAAAGGTTCTTAAAAAGTCCTGAGTGTGCAGAATTTCTTCTCTTATTATTGTGATATGTATATGTATTTCAAAGTTTTTCAATGGTAGCTGGAACTCCAATCAGTTGGACTTGCATAGGGCCACATAAACATGAAGATGCATGAATTCTTTTGAGTATTTAGTCTTTTCCTTGGTTACCTGTAAGATTTGATCCAAAAAAGAAAAATACACTGCAGGATAGTTGTAAATATTGTATTTATTACATTCAGAGGGTCTTCGTGAAAATGATCAGTATTCTTGTATTTAAAATAGTCTTAAACCATGGGAATGAGTGATAATGCTTTTACATATGGCAGAAAAGGGTTTTTTTAAGCTTAATTAGTGTTGGCCATAATATCCTGAATTTGGTTTGGGGCGTAATATCCTGAAATTTTAGCAACATGCTGCTGTTAAGCTAGCCTTGAAATACGTATCTTAATAATTTTTGTATCTTATCTTGACACCCATTTAGGTTGAAATGAAAACTTAATAAAATCTCCATGTTAAAACTTTACATTTTATATTTGAGAAGGTCAGAATACCTGCAATCATACTACAAACTGAAAACAGTTTTTCTAACACAGTGGCCTGTGATTTCTTTTGCTTTTTAATAGCTCTATTTCTTCAACAAGTTATGAAAGTTTGAAGTACAGTGAAGCATTTCAAGTTTTAAAAGATGGATTCTGAGGGCTGCGTGTCCTGAGTAATTTTAGTGCTTTGCCCACTTCTTAAAAAGTATTTATTTTCCATGCTTGTTTATACGCTTTGTTCATTTATTAGCTTTCTTTCATAGTTTTTAGTATCTCAGCATTTTTGTCTAATTTATCATTTTCATATTTTTAAAGGTCCCCAGGTGCATCCAATTTTTCAGCTTTACCAAAGATCTCTCCATCTCTATCAAATAATTATAACAACATGAACAACAGAAAGTAAGCAATATACCTTAAAACATTATTTAATTTAATCACCTTAGTGTGACATAAACAAAGTTTGATGTTTTATAATTTCTAGCCTAAGGATTTTGAATTGCTTTGCAATATTTGGCTTGTGAATTGTTACTGTTTACTATTTCGCAGTGTAGGTATTGTAAGGCTGATACCAGGAAATTAAACAACATTAAAAATGTTTGTAATTCTTAGTCTTCAGTAGGGAAGACACTAAAAAGAATGTTGAGTGTTGTAAAAAGATGTATAAATACTTCATTTAGAGTTTATCATTCTAGAAATACACTGCTGTTATTATTATCCTGTCTGAATTTAAATTGATAACAAAAATAGTATAAACTACTTATATTTATGGTGGTCAAGTTTTCCTGTATTTATTGCTCATAAGGTCTAAGGTCTAAGAGCAGGACATGACATGTGACATCCCACATGGATTGGAAATCACAACAGCTGAATTGTTTCAGCTGTAATGTAGCTAGCAACTCAGCTTCTGTTTCTTAGTGCTAGAAGATTTGAGAGAGATGAGTCTAAGTGTGCTTGAATATTACAGTGAGCAAAAGCTTAGTAAAGGACTTCTAACTTCTACAGATTTTCTCCTTTATATTCGAAATTAGAGGTTTAACAAGGAATGTGATAAAACTCTTAATTTAAGAGAGGAGCTTTCATATTCCAGTGGCGAACTTTGTGTGTAATTTTGGGGAATTTTTCTTTGTTGTACACAACTGTAAAAAAAGTTGATGAATATAGAAAAACATGGAATTATTTCACTTTAACAGATAATGGAGCATCTTTCAAATGGTTGAAACAGAGAGCACTCATCTTTAATGCAAGCTGGGGGAAGTTGAAGAGCCCTATTCTAATTCATTCAAATTTTTAGTATTTTTCCAAACATGCATTTTGTGATCAAACATGCAAATGTGTAATACATAAGTATTAAATATCTTATACAATATCTTCCAGTTAAATACAGCACTTATCAGAAGTGATTTTTCCTAAGGGGTGAAGTGTCACTTGTGCTTCTACCAATTGTGAGTAGCCCCAACTCTCACTGTTGAACAGTTGAAATCCATGTATTTAACTGCAGTCTATTGTACTCTGTGTGTGAACATGTAGTAAATAAAAAGTATTGTATCTATGATTGTGTGAAAAGTTACTTGCTCAGAGCTGAGCCTCCAGCTGAGAACTTATGTCTCCTTCCCCCAGTGCTTAAGCAAAAGGCAACTGTAATGCCAAACCCAAAACTTAACAGTTACTCTTTCCTAAGGAACCACCATTTTAAATCAAGCCATCAAGGCTTTCTTTTTTTTTTTTTGCTTTCTTTTTTTTTTTTTTTTTTTTTAATGTTAGCTTCTCACTAGTGATGCTGTAATTAGTATTAGAAAACACTTAGGAAACCTGTTGCCAGGTCTTGCAACTTTTAAAGATAGTTTGTTCCCTTGCTTAGCTGATTTTAATTTTATTTCTTTGTTCGGCTTTTGGGTGGAGGGAATTGTTTGGGTTTTTTTGATTGTACAATTTTCAACAGAAATACATGTTTTCAATGAAGTAACATAAAATTCAAATTTGATAAGTAATAGGTCCTTTCAAGTGCTTTAAATTTGTAAATCAGCTAATAGGTACATGTACTCTGTATGTTACAAAGTACTAGGCATTTTTCTCTTGTATCTCAAAACACAGTGCATCTGGATGTTAGGTAAGACAGATATTCAATGCAGAAGTATATGGTTTTTCTTAAAATGCAATAAACAATTACAATGCATTTAAAATAAATATTTTAAAAAATCACAAATTAATAATTCAATACAAGCAGTAATACAGAAGGATCTTTAGCAGCACTTCTGTCAGAATACATTTTCAGTGATGAAGTCATACCCATTAATACACTTTGTACTTTAAAGTACATACTGTTGCATTAAGAATTTTTGACTTCTAAAGGTAAATGGAAAGATATATCTCTGTATTTAATTGTATTCTATCATTCTGGGTTAAGATCAGTTTCTTCTGTGTTCTGTTCTTCTCACAAATATCTTCCTGTCTAAGAAAGACTTCTTTTTCGTTAATTAATGCTATCTTCATTACTTTCCTAATTAACTACTTAATGTCAGGTTTACCTGGCATTTATTTTCATATTTCTGCCTTATTGTCTCTTACATTGTACGTTGTCTTTAGTACAGTAGTGAAATTGTACATTTGTGGCTTTTCAGGATCTATTGGCACCTCCATATGGACATGAGATGCTGTGACTCTTAAAAGAACTACCAGCATTTCTTTTGAAGATAGTTATGTCTGATAAAGATGATTTGTAAGACAGAAAAAAACCCCAACAGGTTGTGTGTATTCATGGTCATAAATACTAGTGGTTGCAAGCCTGGTTTTCCAATTACCATAGCTCAGCTATAGAGCACAAATTATGTTAAAATACTGAAAGTATCAGGTATCTTTATATGGTACACAGTTCTGTAATATTTGTATCATCCAGAAAGTGTTCCATGTAAGAGTAAACCTCAAATTGGTAGGTATTTAATTGCATGTTGAGCTAGTCATATGTTAGATAATGGAAATAGCTTGTGCAAACTTTATGCAGTCCCGCACCTTCATTTCTGTGAATATGTGTTTGCATTTGATGGAATGGAGGATTCCAAATAATTGATCATTGATATTCTTTTGCCTTCACAGGTGATCTTGTTGAAAGAATAACGTAGGAGGATTAGCAAATATGTGTTAGTGGATTCAGAAGAGCAGGGAGAGACACACATCGTTTAGATCTTACTGGAATTTCTGTCTATTGCTGTTAATAAAGCAATACGCTTCATCTCCAATATGGTGTTTTTTAAATTATGTGGGGTGGGGATAAAAAAAAGATCTGAACAGGGATTTTGCTTGGGGAATTATATGGAAAGTTGATCAGTTTCTTTCATTTGTAACCACAGTTTTAGGCTCCTAAAATGACTTGCTTCCATCATTTAGTAGTGTCAGCTGGTCAAGGCAGGCAGCTGGCAGCTTTGTTCGCATGCTAGGTGTATTTCAATATGCTTATTTCAGGAAGTACAAGTGTTAATTACATCACCTGTAGAAACTGTTTTTTGAAGAAGGTTATTTTTTTTCACTTTACTTAAATAGATTATAATGTTATCTTTTGCTCTCCAGACAATGATAATAAACAATAACAAAGACAGTAGTCTTTTTGTAGTGGCATGGACCTCTCTTGCTGATTCAGGTATCTCTTAAATCTGATGGAATTTAGTAACAGCTTTCTTGAAGTGACTGGTCACAAAAATACTTTGGCAGTTGTTGAAATGTTACAGAGATCAGTAAGTTCTCCAAAGTTTTAATTTTCTGGGCTTATTCTTGCAACTCAAATTCATTTGCAGCACCTGTTTATTGATATATGGCACCCTAATGCCAAATGATGTCCTTTCCAAAGCCAGTGATGCTTTTCCAGTCTTCTCTGTTCAAAATCCACACTTCTCAGAATTTCAGCTGCACTAAGAGTTCTCTATGTTCATCAGCCTGATCTGAAGGCTGCTCTGATGTTTAAAGGCAGGATACAGACAGTGCACATAAGTGTTTAAAGGCGGGATACAGACAGTGCACATATGTAACTTCAGATACAGCACATGCAATTCAAAATTTATAGATATACAGATAATAAAATCTCATTTGGAAACCTCCTTTTACCATTTTGACCATTTCAAGAACTCTAGCTCTTCAGGGGTCTGAAGATGGTTTCATGTTTTCAGGTCTTGCCTTATTTTTGAGCAGCAATTTCTTCTAAGAGCCATCAGTGGTTTTCTTCTGTTATTGCCCTTACTTGACTAGCCCATTCTGATACTACCCCTCTGCTTTTCCATTCATTGTTCCGTCATTAAAGGTAGGAAGGTTTTGCAGGAAAAGCAGATGTAGGCTTGGGGACACACTATTACCACAAGTTACTTTTTCTAGGGTATTTCTGTTCGAATGTTCATGTAAACTTACCTTGCATCTTTGCTTGCTTTCCATCGTTAGCCATTTACTACTGACTGTTAATAATACTTTATTTTTCATCCAGTCCCAAAAGCAAAAAAAGCAGAGAAACAATGTAATTTAAATAAAACTAATTCTTCCAGAACAAATGAAGTTTGCGGACTGATAAAGCTGTAAAGGGGCATCTTCTGCATATAGTAGGCAGTGTTTTGTAGGATGTTTTTGATAAAATATCATAGAACCACGAAAGAAAAATATATTAATGGACCTGACTTTCAGGATGATGAGTGGTAACCTTATTCTCTAACCCCTTCCAATGTATTTCTGCAGACCACTACAGAATATGAGAGAGGTCAGAAATGTCTTTTGCTTTTGAGGAGTAAACTGACTATTTGTCCCTTAGAGCAAACAAACACTGTATCTCTCTGCAGTGCGACTATCTTGGACTAAATTATCACCATGGTACTCAGCTAATTTGAGAAAATCTTTGACATGAGCACACTATAGCCAAAAAATTCCAATTGCCTGTCCTAGCTTCCGAATGTCCCTCCAAAGGTGGCAATTTTTGAAGGGGAAAAACTGCAGAGAAACAAAAAAAGGAATGAAAATCCCCAGGAGAATTAAATTCAATCTGTTTATTACCCCTACATCTCCTAAATTTCTTAAAGAGATTTCTCTTTCATTAACCATGTGAAAAGTGTGATCTTTGAGTCAGGTAAGGAAAGCAGTAGTAAGGAGGCAGGGCTGAAAGTAGAGGCTTATTGTATACCTTGTGCATGTGCATTTCTATTGCCGCTGTGCACTGTTCAACTGGGTCAGGTATTCATTACATTGTGGAGGTTGCATTAGCACCAGGGGTAACCTTGTGAGTTTGCTTCTGGGGACAATAAAGGTCTGCCAACTTAAGGGAGTTGGAGTTGACTGCAGTAACTGGACTGCAGTGGCAAAGGGAGGTGGAAGGTCATTTTCCCTAGGGACTAATGACAGAGTAGTGACCAGAGAAGCAAGCTTGAAGGGTATCTGGGCCCTGGAGTTCAAAAAGTATGTTGTGTTAAAGTAAGGTGAAGTATTTCAGTTAGGGTTAAGCTGAAGGGTAAAACTAACTTTACAGGGTTTTTTTTCATGGAGAATTACTAGGAAACGCAATGACACTTTGCTAGTTTGGGGGCAAGCCAGAGAGCAAATGCATGTGTACTGAAAAGGGAAATATTAATGTTAAAGTCAACTATTAAAAATAAGTGAACAGATGTAAAAGTTTAAGAACAGCAGTTTTAGGGACAGTGGAACTATAAACTACACAAATTTCTAAGGCCATTGAATGAGGGAGAAATTTTCTTCCCCCTCTGCTTGAAATTTTCAGTAACTTGATTAAAACCAATCAACCGTTATTTATGAAAAGTGAGTAGTTGTGCACTGAGCAGACAGCTGGAATTCAGTTGGATGTACAGAGCATGGTACTGTTCAGGAGTAATGGCTGGAGTGTAACCATTAGGCTACCTGCATCCTCAGACTTTTGCTATTAAAGATCTTAATTATTTATCAGGATTGATGTCTTGCACTGCGTAATTTTCCTTACCATTCTTAGCAACTGACTTCCAAATTTTTGTTTGTTTAGACTCTAATGTGAGGGATGCTTAGTGTCTGCAGAAATTCTGGTGAGCTTTAGCCAAAGCTGCTGTCACACAGATTTCATTATGATCAGTACCTGAAATGGTTAAACCTTTCTGGTTGGTTATTTTTTGTAACATCAGTAATTTTACAGAGCATTCTCCTAGAAGATTTCTTTGCCTTTCTAGTGTACCCAGATATATGCTTACTTTATTGTTTTGAGGGTTATTATATATTTGATATTTTCATATTTCATCTGAAAATAAAATGCTTTAAATATTATCTTTTTACCTATTTCAGTCTTCTCCAGTTTCTCCAAACAGATGCATCATAGATTTACAGTGAATTTGTTACAAGGCATTTTGCGCATTCTTTTACCTCTCAAGGCTTTTCTGCATTTGCATGCTGGATTGTGCTGTCCTAGCAGGGAAGCTATAAATAGATTGTCTGATGCAGTGAGGCAGCTATGCCACAGTGGCCTTGGAAATCTCAGCTTTCACCTGTAACTCTGCATTCCCATTCCCACCGACCTCGCTCTTGCAGTAGCAGGATGCAAAAGGAACGTAAATGATTGATTGCTGCTGGTGGTGTTTAAAATCTGAGTGTATTAAATATGATGGAGCAATGAAGAATAGAGTAAACTGTGAAGCTGCTCCTATCAAAAAGGGGTAGGGATGTAATAATTGCAGTTATTGCAGTACATTCGATTTTGGTTGTTTGCACAGGTGACTTTGAAATTGAAATTACTGTTATTACCAAAGTTTAAGTCTTTTAAATCTTTTTTTGTTCGCAGAAGTTAGTTTAGCATTTGTAATCATTTAATTTTATAAAGTATTTGTATGTTTTAAAGTACTATAGAGTACATGTTTGCATTGTGAAAGATGTCTTGTTTTCTTACAGTGTGAAAAATTCAAACTATTGTCTCCCATCATATACTGCTTATAAGAATTACGATTATTCAGAGCCAGGAAGACACAATGAGCAGCCAGGCCTGTGTGGCCTGAGTAACTTGGGGAATACATGTTTCATGAATTCAGCAATTCAGGTATGTACTTTAAATTAAAATGACCTAGTCTTATTACTGGGGAACTAATACCTTGTTATATTTTTTCATGTTTGAAAACTAATATTAAGAGATCTGTTAAGTAGCAGGATAGGATTAAAAGTGAGGAAATAATACTTCTATATTAGTATACTATAAAAATTGGTTTACATAACTGCATTCATAGTGATCAGTGTCAGAAGGATGTTTGATGAGCATTCTACATGAGTGAACCCTTCAGTGGGATTCTTTGATTTTTGCAGGGATTGCCAAGCATGTATGTCACATTTCCTTTTGAGATGCCCTTGAGTACTGAGTCTAGTGCCAAAAAAAAGTGTTAAAAAGTAGATGACTGGTGGATTACTGGGCCTTTATTTCTGAGTCATTGTATACTTTTAGTGCACAGGTTAACCTTGTGAAGGAACCTTGGAAAGTATTTTGCTTTGACCTTTCCTCTTTGAATGGCTGCTCTTTCACGTATGAGATATTTTACAGGAATGTGATAGCTTGTTTCTTTGCTCTGAATGCAAGAAAAATACTAGTATACCTACTATTACTCTACCAAGATGAAAAAAACTTAGTGCTTTAATTTTAAATGGAAGCTAAAGTTGTAGCATAATTAATGATCAGAAAGAACTAGTAGTTGTGTTTGGTTTTGTTTAGTTCTGGAACTCGTGTTTTGTTATCAGAGCACTCTTAAATCAAAAACCTGTAAGGCATATTTAAGTTCTCATTTACGTATTTTCCTGCTGACTATAAAAATACTAGGTCTTAACCAGGTATTCTTCAGAGTTGTTATCCTACTTTGTCATCACAAGGGTTCCTGGCTTATGTTTGTGATTTCTTTGGGTAAAATTAAAAAAAAAAACAAAACAACCAAATGTTGCGATCCTTCTTTAGCCTGTTCAGGTAAAAAAAGAATTTCAGGTAATTTTGTGAGTTAAGTTCATGAAGTTGTTGAAATTTGTTCAAAAGAAGAAATATTTCAGTGTTTCAATCTGTGTAGATTTTTCTATCCCTTTTTTGTGTTGAGTCAATGAATAAGTTGAGTCTACTCCTATAGGAGTAGCTGCAGAGACCGATGAGCTCTCCCCTTAGTCTTGTCTTCTTCAGGCTTGAACTAATGCATACAGCTCTCAGCCTTTCCTTGTATATTGTTCTCCAGCCCCTCAGCCACACTGGTGATTCTCCTCTGCTCTTTCTTACTCTGGAGAGCCCTAAACAGGATAATGCTCCAGCAGCACTCACAAGTTCCATATAGAGGGGAAGACTTGCTTCCATTTGGCTCTGACTACAGTTGCTAACACAGCCCAGCTTGCAACTGGACACCTTTTTCACGGGAAACATCTGGATCACATTTACACAGAAAAGTACCACGGGGTCATACAATGCAAAGCTGCTTTCTAGCCAGTCACCCCACAGCCTGTTAGTGGTATATAGGGTTATTCCATACTTATTGGCATAAGGCTTCCATAAAATGAAATTTATTCTTGTTTCTAATAATGTTTTTGTGAGGATACTTGAAGAAAAACTGAACAGTGCAGGGAGTAATTAAAATTTTTTTTAGCATGTTACACAAAAGATGGCTAAACTGAAAGGAGGAAGGACACACATTTTACAATGTCTGTTCTAAATAAAAATACTAGATGTAACCTCTCTTGATTACTGAATTGCATCATTATGCTTTTGTAAAGAAAAAAAATTGTGTTTTGGGCTAGTGCATCAACCAGAATTATCTTTTAAGAGTTGAATTCAGAAAATAGTACATAGTGATACTTTTTTAAGATGCTACATTGTTCATCAGGCTACACTGATTAAAAACAAGGATAATATTCATTGTTTATGCAAACCTTTGTTAAACTGGTATACATGAATTTGCATAACTGTAGATGCAGAAGTAACCTTTTAGGTAAGAATTCTAAGCATGTTAACCTGTGTTTTAAAATAAGGCTTATGAAACAGTGGAAAAGATTTTCCAGGGAAACCGTGGAGCCTCCATCCTTGGAGATGCTCAAAACCTAGCGAGACATAGTCCCAAGCAACCTGCTCTAGATGACCCTTGTTTAAAACTATTGGTTTGGGCCAGAGAATCTGCAGAGATGCCTTGCAACCTCAACTGTTCTGTGATTCTCTGATCTGCTTTGGTTACCTGCTTTAGCTTATTTATCTTCTTAAGGTGTTGTTATGTGAAAAGGGGCGTTTTCCTTGAACCCTTACTGTTTGATTTGTGTGTCAGTGCCCCAGGAAAGCAGAGACCCTTGTGCCCAACCAGTCTCAGTGCCCCATTATGGAGACGCTTCACTGAACAGTGCTACTGGATCGGAGGGCAATTAAACTGCCCTTTTCAGGGAGTTAAGCCATCAGTATAAGGGAGAACCCTCAGCAGCTCTTCCCACTTTATTTGAGTGTGTTACCCACTGCTGGTAACTGCTAGCGCCTGGGAAGGACCACCACTAACAGTTCATGGAGTAACACTATTAATATAAAATCAGGATAGGTTAAGGTTTGAAGATTGTCAGCGATAGTATCTGGCTGCAAAAACGTGTTAAAGCAATATACAGCCAAGCTCTAAGCCCAGTAAAAATATTCAGTGCACACAGAGTACGGCTCTTACCCAATAGGCATCCCTATGGGGGGAGAACACAGGTTCAGCCCATCAGCTGATCCCAGCAGTTACAGTGGTGTCTTCCCTGGCTTTTCCCCCATTCTCTACTTACTTCTATACTATTTCTTTATGTTTAGGTGGAGCTTGAGTGACTTTAGTCATAAATACCTTTGTTACTGATTGGTGTAAAATTCTCTCACTTTGTTTTTAAAGATACAGTCAAAAAAATAGAGTGCATGCCCAGTGCGGGATGGTTGTACCTTGGAGACAGGTAGCTTTGGGATGGAGGTGTATGTTAATATTGCAATTAGGCTTTAATGAACCAGGTTCATCTGAGGAGAGGGCATCTCCTGTCTCCCTTGGTTGACAGGTGCTAAGTGGTTTTGTCAGCTGCAAAGTACCATCCAGTTTCCCTCCCTGCAATAATTTCTACTGAGCCTGGCCATGGTGTCTCGCTCCCCTCCACACACTGTTCCATCCTCCTTAACAGGAGTATGCCAGCTGTGATCCATCCAGGGAGTAGCTGCTGCATTTTACCCTGTGATTTCCATACCATTATAGGTTCTGCTAGGATGTGAATGTAACTTCTCAGTCTCCTCTATACGCTCAGCCATCTTCCCACGGGTGTATTCCTTCACAATTATGCCAACACAGTGTTATTCATCAGGATAAATCTGTTTTCTTTAAACAAAATAGTTTACTGTAGAGTATTGGACTCTGAAATAGTTTCAATTCCATTGATGCTCTGGTTTGATCCCTTCTTTCTATTCAGTTGGTGCTGGATATAATCAATGTAGATTCCTTCAACAGAAGCAAAGTCTAATTTATCCACTTTCCAGCTGATTGATGCTTTTCTCAGATCTCTCTTAATTTCAGAGAGCATTGAGGTCCCTGAGTGTAAAGCCATTTCTGCTTCAGAAGCCACTGCATTTCTCCAGCAGCTTCTCTTTGGTCTTGTCATGTACAGTGAAGATGGTTTGTGTCAGAACTATTGTCAGTGTTCCTTGAAGAAGAGGAACAGTTCCTTACGCAGCTTGATGTCCCAGGTCTGACAAATTTCTCTGAAGGTTCTTGCCCTGTAACCGTACTAGGTAGAAATGTGGTAATCCTGACACTGTCTTAAATTTTGTTGCAGGGTCTTTAATAGTTCTTCAGTCTATAGGTAAGGTTAAGCTTGCCCCTTTCTCCAAGTGATTATTGTAAAGAGACCTTTGCCTTTCCAAGTAGAGGCTTTCAGTGTTAAAAAGCTCAAAACAAGTGGAAGAGAGATGATGAACAGATGGGCAAGATCCTCCGTGGTACCACAAATAACTTCAAGCTGAATAGGAGTAAGGCCAGGAGGGTTAAAATACCTCTGTATTTCTCCCAGGTGCTCTTCTTTTATAACTGTTCCTTATTTTAAAAAAGAGAAATCAATAATTCAGTAGTATTTCTTTTCTTTGTTGTATTGGGACTTTTGTTTATTCTTTGAAAGAAGGATTTTATGTATCTCATTTTATTTTAGTTCAGTGCTAACACCTAAGGCTTCATTTTTATTCATAAGGCCTAAATGTCTGCTTTTGCAGATCTGAACATGAAATAAAACAGGAAAGACAAAAGGGAGCTTCTGGACTTTATTAAAATATACAATTATGAATGCTTGAACTGATACTGTGCCAAAAAAAGGTACCTGGCAAGTAGTTTTAAGTCACATTGTACATGTACATAGTTATATTCTAAACTTAAAAAAAAAAAATGGGAAAATTATGAGTTTCATTAAGCATTGCTATGCTGCCACCTGTGGATGTTTCACAAGTATTACTTTGCTATTTTAGTGGGATAATAGAGATTAGAGCTCTGTGAAAAGTTTTTTTTTTCTTTTACAGTGAAAACCTGAGAGTCACAAAGTTTTCCTTTTGTGATTCAAAAATAGGAGAAGAAAGTAAATTAATTTAAAAAATTCCTTTTTCCCAACATTTTATTTTTATCTTTTTTTTCAATCAGTGTGATTATATATGGTTGATTTCTGAACAACAGTTGTTGAGAGCTTTGCAATGGGGCATTTCAGCAGTTGTCTTTCTTCAGAAATCTGATAAATATTCCCTCTACAGATACTTATGGCTGTGAGTTTATCTAGAGAAAAGATAGCATCTTTCACCAATACCTTAATTAATGTATTAATATCTGATTAAGTTCTTAGTGCTCTGTTTCAGTTGTTATAGGCATATGGAGTGTGGCTTAAGGAATTTATTAACTGAGCATTTTTACCATGTCTGATATCGAACAGACAAAAGTAGGGTAGACGCTTGCAAAGTAAATCACTTTTTCTCCTCTAACTTGGATCTTTTTTTCAGTTCATCACTTCTCGATCTTTTATTAGAAGGCTGAAATCCAAAATTTCATTGGCCCTTTCATAAAATTTTTTATTAAGTAGCACCTGAAGCTGAAGAACCAGGTTACTTAGAGGAATATTCAATTTTTAGCTCAATTTCATGATCTTAGTGTCATCTTCTAAATTCCCCAGTTCACTGGCATGATCGGTAGTGATTTTTTTTTTTTTTACTTTGGAATTTTATTTTTATCATTATTTTTGTGTAATATTACATATGGGATAGGAAGAAATATGTCCTTGTTCCCTTAGGATTATAGGATGATTTGTGGAACTTCAGGAAGTTTCTGGTGCAGCCTTCCTACTCAAAGGAAGGTTGGCTCTGAGGTCAGAAAAGGTTGCCCAGGGCTTTATCCAGTTAGATCTTAAAAGCATCCAAGAAGGCAGAGCCTCTCAGCTCCACTGCTTAACTGCTCTTAGAGTGAAAACTTTTTTCCTTATATTCTTAACCTCTCATGTTTCAACTGATGCCTGTTTGTTTTCCTCTTAGTATGTACCACCGTGAAGAGCTTGGTTCTATCTTTTCCTTAACTTCCCTCTAGGTACTGGAAGGCTGCTCTTGGGTTTCCCTGAAACAGTCTTTTCTGCAGGCAGAACAAGCCCTGATGCTTCAACCTTTTCTCACAGGGCAAGTGCTTCTAGGCCACTGACTGTCTTGGTGGCCCTCTTTCTTCATTTTTTTTCTTTATATCAATTAAGTTCTTGCAAATTCTTGTATCAGAATTATTTCATACTTAAATTACATCAATTTAGAAAAGTATATTTTCCCTCTATGGAAGTTTCATAGGACAGGTAGATCTACTAGAGTGATCATAGTCTAGCATTGGAATTACAGTATTCTGGTGGGACTGAAGCACTGAGATGTATATCTATGTGTGTGTTTATATATCTTACTAAAAAAATTATTATTGTTCATTCTCCTGTGCATCTTAATAGCTTTTTTCAAGTTATTCGTATGTAACATGGAACTGTAACTTCTCTGTTAGTCTTTGTCGTGCTGAAGACTCATCCTCTCTCCTGTGGTTTGTCTCATAGTTAGTCTTGGAATTACTACATTCTGTTTCATATTTCTCATGATCTTTTCACTGAATGACCAGTTTGGGTTCAGAGACTGAGAACTATATGGAAATTTTGTTGGTTAAAGAAAACTTGTGGAGATTGGGGTACTAAAATGAAGTGTCATTATGTTTCCTCTTTAGTAGTGCACAGTTTTCCATAGTTTTACCATTTATGTTTTGCTTTTTGGTTCCTACTGTTCTTCATCTGTTGATATAATTTTAGTTTACCTATGTCTGTGTTTTGAAACAAACAAAATACCCCAAACCACTAGGTGGAACAGAGCACATAAATCTGATGACTTTGCTGTCTAGTAGATTGTCTTGGCTCTAATGTTTTTTGGTTTTGTTTTGGTTTTTCGAGTGGGTGGGTGGGTGGAGGGGGAGTTTAAATTGAAGCTTTCCATAAGTCTTCCTTGATAAACTGCAACATACCACCTCATGACAAAGTAAGAATGGAGACTTCCTTTCAAATTATTTTCTGGGTGAGTTTTTTTTCCTGTGACTTTAATCATAATCTTAAATAATTCTCCATTGTCAGCCTTTTCAAGAAGTAAACATGTTTGCAATCATTTAGCTTTGTCAGTTAAGAAGATAGTCAGGTGTGTGGCCAACTATATTAGTTCCTTTAGCAGCTACAATTTTAAAAGTTGTGGTGTCTGATATTTTAGAAAATACATCAGGTCTGTATCTCAGAAGGTGTTGTGCTCAGATAGACACTTGTTCATTCCAGAACTATCATCAGCGTTATCTTACGTTGTAATGTGAAAAAAGTTAAAGGAAAAAGGGAAGTTATCTGTAGTAATCTTCTGACTTAGACATAAAAATATTAATTAATTTTTTGAGAAAATGACAAAACCAGTTTTTCAGATGAAAACTAGAAAAAGATAAATTAGTTTTTTGGTGAAAAACACACTGTCAGCCTGTTGTGTAGTGCTTGACTAAGAACCTGTAGAAAAAATAACCATTTTTCTGTTTGTGTTGGACATTCCTCACAGTCAGCTGATCAGTTGTGCTGATGTCATCTCCTAAACCAGCCCAAAATAATTCAGAAGACAAGGGAGGAGAAAGAATAGTGAGATGAATGTTTCTTGTGCAGTCATATGAGGATCAGCAGAGAAGGGGCAGAACTTCTTTGGGCAGTAGGATTTGTCACATCACTCAAATTGAACATGCAATTTTACCTAAAGTGTAGTTTTATTTATACGCAGTGTTTGTTTCTGGTTATCTGGTGATAGTTGTTAGTCCATCCATTTATTGAGGTTGATTCTAAAGGTAATATTTGGAAAATTCTGACCATTTCTGTGTGGATTTGGGAAACCAGTGTTTTTCCTCTTAGCTGGATGGATCAGTTCAGAACAGACAACACAGATCTGTGAGGTAGTGGGGCTTAGGATCACCACTACTAGAAATAAAAGCTTGTTGCCACGTAGCAAGAGAAAAATGACCTTTCTTCAACCCTCAGTGTCCAAAAGGAACTGTAATACCAGGAGTTTTTTGCAGCATTGACCACACATGAAAGCTTTAGGTGAGGAGGAAGAAAAAGAAAGGAGTTCAATATAGGCATGAAACTCGGCTCTCTACAGCATGTGGCTGGTTTTACTTTGTAGTATTTCACAGGTATGATAGGCAGACATAGGAACATAACTTTTTTTGCCCCACTCAATAAAGTTGTAATTCTTCCACTCTTATTGTTGTACTTATGCAGTAGCTTTGTGGAGTATGTGGAGCTGAAATTTCTGTTCTTCCCCTTGTTTGCAGAGAGGCAGATGAGACTGATGAAATATTTAACCTTTCTTGGAATCTTTACTGCAGAAAAGAATGCAGAATAGCTTATAATATTTAATCTTTGCTAAATGTATGCTAAAGCGTGGCATAGGGATCATTTCGGAGTGATTGAAAAGTTTGTGTTTAAAGGAGTGTGAAGAAAAAATTCAAAGTGGTTTCCTTAGATTGTAAATCATAGTTCAGTGATTACATCTTGCTATCTCCCAAGTGCTGACAGAAGAGACAAACTGGTACAGTGATAAGTAATTAGCTCAATCTAAAACAAGGTCCTTGACTTCCGTGAACTAATTTCAGCTCTAAACAGCATCACAAAATTTGAAAGAACATAAGGAAGGTCTGCACCATTTCTGATTCAAACTCTTGCCCATCTAGCACAGATTGGTGTCTTCCATAGCATCCATAAGCTGATGTTTAGGAAAAAAAGGAATAGGGCAAGCATCCTTACCTTCCTTTCTCTCCCCTCCTACCCCTGGGAAAAAACAAACAAACAAAAAAAAACCAACTATTTTTTCACATGTTGCTTGGAATGTGATATAATTTGAATTAGTAAGCCCTGTTGCCTCTTTCTTCCAAGTACCTATGCAGTTTCACCTTTGTGCATCTCTAACAACTTTCAGCAAGGAGTCTCATAAAGCTACCATTCATGTCTCAAGAGCCATCTTCTTTGGTTTGTTTTAAATCTTGA
Organism: Sclerurus mexicanus; assembly: GCA_013396755.1. Classification (NCBI taxonomy): domain Eukaryota; kingdom Metazoa; phylum Chordata; class Aves; order Passeriformes; family Furnariidae; genus Sclerurus; species Sclerurus mexicanus. Next base: position 972,904 of record VWZF01006637.1, read on the forward strand.
TACAGACTCTGCTGGTTGACAGGACAAATTAATAAATTTTGACGTAAATCTTTTGGCAAACATTATCTGTGCATAACTTGTAATGGGAGCTGCATCCAGTCTTAGTTTAAAACTATTATTTGTTTCTGGAAAAGATTGGCTGGGGATTTTTCTCCCCTTCCTTGCAGGCACTAGATATTTCAGTTTAAAGTGTTTATGGATCATGACTGATTTAACAAAATTCAAACATTCTTCGTTTAGAACTGATTCAGATCACTGTTCTAATGAGTCTATTTCTATTTACAGTGTTTGAGCAACACACCTCCTCTTACAGAGTACTTCCTCAATGATAAATACCAAGAAGAGCTGAATTTTGACAATCCTTTAGGAATGCGAGGTGAAATTGCAAAATCCTATGCCGAGCTAATCAAGCAGATGTGGTCAGGAAAATACAGCTATGTTACCCCAAGAGCATTTAAGGTCAGTAGGGAATTGAACCTGAATATGCATTGTCGGTTTTGTTCTTTTAAGTATACAAAACTCACAGAAATATGTAAGAAGAAGAATGTGAAGTAATATTTATCAGTTTGCAGTCCATTTGTTTAACTGATAAAACACTTGGATGTATATTTAAATGTGTCACCTGCCCTTCTGCTTTGATCTCTCAGAATTGTTTTTGACTTTGTCTCCATTGAAAAGGTTATCTGTTACAAGTTTTACCTTTTCAACGTGCTGCTGTAGCATCTCTGAAGTATCTGTTTTTTCTAACAATTAAGGTACCCAAAGTATTTGTATTTAATTTTTAGACACAAGTGGGAAGGTTTGCACCGCAGTTTTCTGGTTATCAGCAACAAGATTGTCAAGAGCTCCTGGCTTTTCTCTTGGATGGATTACATGAGGATTTGAATAGAATTAGGAAAAAGCCTTACATTCAGTTAAAGGATGCAGATGGGAGACCAGACAAGGTAGGGTTTTTGGTGTTGGTTATCTTCATTTTAGTTAAGACTGTATGTTCTACATGATTGTACACTGAAAGGTTGGGACACAGATCATGTGGGATTTTTTTCTGGGAGAGATTACAGAAAATAATATCTTAAAACAGACATCTCATTTGAAAACCTGTGTAAATTTCTGTTTATTTGTAAGGTAACTGGGGGGATGGAAGGATCGTAAGGTTTTTTTAAGACTTTATTAAGACCTTAATTCAGTGCTGAATTCAGTTAGAAAAACAATTTCCATTCTGTTCTTTTATTCTTATATCTACATTATACAGAATGCTGTTTCTCTCCAGTACTCTTACTTTAGGGCAACTCTTACTTTGTTATGAGTTAATTCATGTGGAATTTTTAGTTTTATTTGCTCTTGTCTTTCCCCAAGCCCCTTGGAAGTCTCCCAGACTGTGTAATACCACTGAGAGAATCTCTCTCCTAGGAAAAGCATACATCTTTTAACGTGGGATCCTGATGGTAGTAACATATCTTAAAAGGTCCTTGGGATTGAGTTTCTATGTTTAGGTGGTTACTGTCAATGTTCTATGAAGTACTTCTACTAATAATTCTCACTGTTCATTTCCTACTACTTTGTTATAACACAGGTCATGTTTTATTTACAGGTGGTTGCTGAGGAAGCCTGGGAAAACCATTTAAAGAGAAATGATTCCATCATTGTAGATATATTTCATGGCCTTTTTAAATCCACCCTAGTTTGTCCTGAATGTGCTAAGATATCTGTAACCTTTGATCCCTTTTGTTACTTGACACTTCCATTACCCATGAAAAAGGAACGCACTTTGGAAGTTTATTTAGTTAGAATGGATCCACTTGCAAAGCCTATGCAGGTAGGTGGCTTCATTTTTGTACTAATGCCCTGATTTATGTGGCATTAACAATGAACCTAAGTTCCCTTTACGTGATGTGAATTTATAAGTACAACAAGCTTTAGTTTTCTGTGTTCTGAAGTCCTACTTAGGAAACCCAAGGAAGACTATAAGTACTTTCTTATATTTTTGTCAGTTCAACGAAGAATTGGTAATTTCTTTATGGTTGTGTTAGTAAGGCTTCTTAATCTTTAAAGTGTATCCTGACATAATTTTTTATTTGAATGCTGCTATAGTCACTTTCTATAGTTACAAAAAATATTTATACGCTTAATCCAGACTTAATTCCTTGGTTCCTTAATCACAAAAGGAAAATATTCATAAGTGGTGCAAAAAACTCCATGACTAAATATATCAGGTATTCTGGAATTCTTCTGTGCTCTCACGTAATAGTCAAAAGAAAAAAATTCAGATGAGATTTCTTTGTGAAGAGTACCTCTTTTGCAATTTTTTTAGGAATGATAGTATTGCACACCTTAAAATGGTGTGGAAAAATGTATATAAGGTTATCATAACCAAGTCATGATTAAATGGTTCTAGCTGTACCTTATGGGGTAAGTGAGGTTAGGTGAAATAAATAACACAAAGGCAGTTAAGCAGATTCCAAAAAGGTTTTAACACCTGAAATCAGAGTACCATAGGAAGGAAAGTGGAGGGAAAGGGAATGTTCTCAAAGGCAATATGAATTAGGGAAGTCAAAGATGACGGGACACGTATTAACTAATAGGAGATGAGCCTGCTAGGAATTTAATTGTGCAAATAAGTGTGCACAGGGACATGCAGTAGTTGAAGATGACTTGCTGGACGTGTGAGGGTTATGCAAGAGTAACAGAGTTTGGAAAGGGTATAAGTTCAGTAGAGTTTTTATGAGTCTAAATAACTATAAAACTTAAGGACATAACAAACACATGCTATACTTGGCAATTAATTATAAAGTTATAATACCTTATTTCTATTTAATCTTGTCTTTATTATGCAAATAACAGATAGAGTCCTGTGTGGAATTTAGGCTTTAATCATCAGGTTGTCTCTTCATGTGAAATTAGAATCCATTGCCTGCCATTGCTATTTTTTTTCCCAGTAATACTTTATAAACAACTTGTGTTGTATATCAAATTTAATAATGAGTTGATACCATGGATATTAGTTAAATGGTTAAATAAGTAGGTGCTGTTGAAATACAAACCTGAGTAATTGGTGCTGTTAGTCTCCTTATGGACAGAATAAAATAACATTTAAACAAGCATTACATAAACTAATAAATGGAGTATTCAAAGTGTGTATGTTTGTAAAGTTTTGCTGGTAACTACTACGTTTTCAGCAGCTTTTGGAATTTGTTTTAGTTGATGTACATGCTTCACACCTTAAATTCAGGAATATGAAAGAAGTATGTGAAATGCTGAACATGTGATAAGTTGTTTTGGTTTTTCCCTTATGTATATTTGTTCTCTTAAGAAATTAAAATTTTATTTTACTTTTTAGTATAAAGTGGTTGTTCCCAAAATTGGAAATATATTGGATCTTTGCACAGCATTGTCAGCTTTGTCTGGTGTTGCTGCAGATAAGGTAAGAGACATCTCTTATATGAAGCATAACAGTGAATATTTTAATGCACATTAACCTGATTTAATGATGTATGCTCCATTTTCTTTCTAGATGATTGTTACTGATATATACAATCACAGGTTCCACAGGATATTTGGCATGGATGAAAATCTAAGCAGTATTATGGAACGTGATGACATTTATGTGTAAGTACCAATAACATGCTTCGTGTCTCCTTGTGCCTTGTTTAGTTATTTGCAAAAGATTGAAACCTAGACATCAGATAAAGAAGAAACTGGGAGAGGGTTTTATTTTTTTTATTTTCCCCCTTTGCAGCCTTTTACATGACCATTGTTCTTTATATTTCTGATTGTTTTTCTTTTAGATTTGAAATTGCTATCAATAGAACTGAAGATACGGAACAAGTTATAATTCCCGTTTGTTTAAGGGAAAAGTGCAGGCACACTAGCTACAGCCATAGTGGTTCTTTACTGTTTGGTCAACCTTTTCTTATAGCAGTGCCTAGAAACAATACTGAAGATAAACTCTATAACCTGCTGCTGCTAAGAATGTGGTAAGGTTATTGTTTAAAGAAAAATGCATTTGTTAAGAGTAGTGCTAATGGTTGGAATCAGTAGGCACTTATTTTTACATGCATTTCTAACAATCTGGTTAGATTTGAGTACTGTGTCTTGTATTTGCTTTCTGTTAAATATTTACATCTAAAATTTTAGTCTGTTGAGATGAACTAGTGTGGATTTTAATTTGATTTCTTCTTAGCATGACCTCATCCAAAAAGTATTTGAGAAGACAATAGTCAATCTGTATTGTCAGTTTAAGATAAATAATTCTGTTGTATGCTTAGCTGTTTGTTAGAAATGGGTAAAGTGGAAATGTTTTCCAATTATTCTGTTATGGTTATACCTCCTATATCTACTGTACAAGTTTGTGTACTAATATATGTTGTAAAATAGATGGCAGACACTTTCTGAAACTAGACTGGAATTAGTGTCATCATGTGGAAGAAAGTAGAATCATACAAACTCCAATTTAAATTTAGGCTTCATTTTCTGTTGGTTTAACTCTGTAATTGAACCCATGTAAATTTCTTGTGTAAAACTACAGTTAATGAATAGTTAAAGAAATTATTTCTGGACAAAGAGAGACTGATACCAAAACTCAAGTTGTTTAAGATAAGTAGCTGCCAAAATTGTAAGATCATATAGGAACAGGTTTTCAGATGTGCCTGTTACAGTAGACACGCTTGGTAATAAAACTGTTGATTCTGAATAAATCAGGAAAATGTACAGAAATACAATACATAGGATTTTCTCTAACAATTTAATTCCCTGGTTTGAACAAAGTAAATATTTAAAAATCCATTGCTTCTAACTGTTGCTTTCACTTGTTATATTTAGCCGATATGTAAAAACATGTACTGAAAGTGAAGATACTGAAGGATCTCTGCATTGCTGTAAGGACCATGGTATCAATGGTAATGGCCCAAATGGAATACATGAAGAAGGATCTCCAAGTAAGACTGGAATATCTAAACTTGTTTAGTATTTTCTGTTCAATTTGAAACAGAAGTTCTCTGTAGTGTCTTTCAGCTACTGTCATTCTACTTCATTTCTTTCTCCTTATTCTTCTGATTGCTTCAGGTGAAATGGAAACAGATGAGCAAGATGATGAATCCAGCCAGGATCAGGAACTTCCTTCAGAGAATGAAAACAGCCAGTCAGAAGATTCAGTTGGAGGTGACAATGACTCTGAAAATGGATTGTGCACTGAGGATACTTGCAAAGGTCAACCACTCACGGGACACAAAAAGCGATTGTTTACATTCCAGTTCAATAATTTAGGCAATACTGATATAAACTACATCAAAGATGATACCAGGCATATTAGATTTGATGATAGGCAACCTAGGCTTGATGGTAAGTCATGGGGAACAGACTGGGCAATGTTTGATTTTGATACTCTTTTCTGACTTTACTTCTGTGTTTCATTTTCTCTGTGATATTTGATGTACCTTTTTTTTAAAAGTCATAAATTCTGTATGAGTAATTAGTTATTGACTCTTAGAAATGCAGAATTTTTATATGCTCAATTTTTCTTCTTAAATTCATGATAGCATTGCTTGATTCACTTTGAAGAGTGTTTGCCCAAAGTTAATCCAACTTCATGTAAAGCAAGAAATAATATTAAGAGAAAACATTTTTTTAATCTTAGAAAGATCTTTCCTTGCTTTGGATTGGGATCCTGAATTGAAGAAGAGATACTTTGATGATAGTGCAGCAGAGGTAAGCTGTTTATGTTGCTCCCCTTTCCAGCACAAATAAAACTTAAATGTAAAAAATACAACTTAATTAATGTGACACGAGACATTGTAAGTCTTCACAAGAAGAAGCAAACATATTTTTTTCCCCGTGTTATTCTTAGTAATTATGTTGCCATAAATAAACTTCATATATACATTAAAGTAACTAGCAAATCTGAGGCTTATGAATTTGGAAGTAAATCTGAAGCTGTGAAAACTTTTTGCTTGAATGGTTTCTAATCAGTTTTTCCATATATAGGAGCTTTGTAGTTACTGTTTTTATAGTAAGACGACATCACTAAAATGAGTTTTGTTTCATTTGTTCTCTTAACTCAAGAAATACTTCTCTTTAGGATTTTGAAAAACATGAAAGTGTGGAATATAAGCCTCCCAAAAAGCCTTTTGTGAAATTAAAAGATTGCATTGAGCTGTTCACAACAAAGGAGAAACTAGGTGCTGAAGACCCATGGTAAGCACAGAAGATTAAAATTGTTACGCTTTAATGATGTATTTCTCAACTTTTAATCAAAAACACACTTGAACATTGAGATACCTAATTGATTTTTAATGGTATTTTGCATCTTATTATTTCAATCATAGTTGAAGATTCTCAAAATGTTTTTTACTTTGATCCATTACTTAGCTTAAATTGTTATCAAGTACAGAAGTTTTTATGTTTGTAAGGGAAACAGTTAATGCATTTAGAATTAGGAGGAAGGATTGATATGTAAATATTCTAGTCTGTGAATTGTGATTGGACAGTGAATGAATAATATTATGATAAATTCAATGCATTGGTTTGAGCAAGTATTCCTTTCTGAGAGAGGTTGGTGCATACTATTGGTTTTTTATGGAAATATGTATTTTGCCTTGCATCAGTCTCTGAAACGGGGATATGCTTGAACAGCAGGTTTGTGGCATGGGGGATGTCTGTAGTCACTAGAACCTCTCTAATTCATGTCCTAACCATTAGGCTTTTGGCAGACAAATTTATTCTGATTCATGGTTCTTTCAAATTATAATTTGGAATCATATCTAAATATTCACAATTATAGTGTGTTCCTCTAAGATCCTTTTTCTCCATGAATTTTCTAGCAGATAAATCCTTCATCAACACCTTTAAGCTCACAATGAAGTTTGAAAAGAGGATCTGCCAACTTTTATCCTGCAGATACCTAAAAGTTTTGGAGACCTCCAAACATTGTCACCAGAGATCCTCCTATATTTGTGCAGGGTTGTGGGCTAACTTAGAAAATCTTATTTTTTTTTTCTGTGTTTGCTAGATTATACAACACTGGATAGACTATTTGAGATACCACATAACTCAGGCATGGTGAAGCACTTTCATTTTTGCAGCACATTTTAAGCAGGTTATTTAAACTACAAAATAAAACAACTGCAGAAGTCAAGCAGCTGCTACTAGATACATCTCATCAGAGTCATTAATCACATTTTTCTTCATTTTTTAGGTCTTCACACATCTAATCTACAAAAGCTCACCAGCCCTAGTCCAGCACTATTTGTATTCTACATATTCTAAGCTAACTGCCTACTAAAAAGGGAAGTTTTTTTAGTAACAAGTTTTTCCAGGTTCCAGTAATCGTTGTTATCTCTTTTGAGGTGTAGGTGGGATGGAGTGGGAGACAGATGAATTTGGAAATTGAAACTTGAAAAAGCCACAGTTACCAGTTATTTTTGGTTTTCTTACAGTCGGTTTCATAACCCCTCATCTTGTTTTTTATAAAATACGAGAAAGCCATGTTTTCACTAAAGATACAGGAAATACTATAGAAGATGAGAATCCAGTATAGGGGGAGAGTGCTGTTTTTGAGTTTAAAATGCTGCTGAGCTTCACTGTGATCACACTCACACATGTTAAACTGGAAGAGATATCAAGAGCATTAGAAACAAAAAATGAAACATGTGGTTGAGTTTTGCTCATTCAGTTCTTCCCATGTTGGTCACTTTATGGTAATGCATTTTAACATACATACAGAGTACAGATATTGAAAATTGATTTTTTTTTCTTTTAGGTATTGTCCAAACTGTAAAGAACATCAGCAAGCTACTAAGAAGTTAGACTTGTGGTCACTGCCCCCTGTACTGGTAGTTCATCTAAAGCGCTTTTCCTACAGCAGATACATGAGGGACAAGTTGGATACATTGGTTGACTTTCCAATAAAGTAAGAAACATAAATATTTTGGTGCTAGGAGTGTAAAAGCATGACTAGGGCACATGTTTAATGCAGCAATTACATAAAATGGGTGTGTTCTCAGCTGCCATGTGTGGATCCAGTAAACATTGATGACAAAATATTTGTAGGTTTAAAGTATGAACTTGAAAAAATAATAATGGTAGATATATATGGAAGATTACTGGTTGCTGTTCCACTTCACACAGAATGAAAGAGATGCAATGTCAGAGGAGTCTGGTGTATGTGGTTTTTTGTAGGGAATATAAAGTAAAGGGCTCAAAGACTACCAAAATATGAAATGGTTAAAAATATTATTAACATGGCTGAATTTTGGTTGGGTGTTTTGTGTTTGTTTTATTTTGTTTTTTGTTTTTTCCACAGTGACTTGGACATGTCGGAGTTCCTTATTAATCCTAATGCAGGGCCTTGCCGCTACAACTTGATTGCTGTCTCCAACCACTATGGAGGAATGGGAGGAGGGCACTGTAAGTTGATTTCAAGTATCATTCTACATGTCAGCTTTCTTTCTGTGTTGGTCTTGATCACTTTGAATCAGTAGTGCTTTTTAATGATTGAGGGACAATTTTTTTTCATTGCTTTGGAATGCTTTCACAAGTATTTTAACATAAAAATCTGTATACATTGAGCTTTCAAAAATAGTGATAATAGGTTTTAGTTAGTTAAATGTGAAGTGTTTTAACAGACTCTCGCAACTGGTTGTATTACATCTATGAACATAGAAAGTCTTTAGACATTGTACTTTTTTATTCCTAGATACTGCTTTTGCGAAAAATAAGGATGATGGAAAATGGTACTACTTTGATGACAGTAGTGTGTCCACTGCATGTGAGGACCAAATAGTGGCAAGTACCTTTTGTGTTTCTACATTTGGGTCTGTTGTTTTCTTCTTAAGGGATGAGTAACAAAGCATAAACCATGAAATTTGTAGGTAGTAGTTTGTATTCTTTGAAAGGACAGTACAAACCAAAAATGGTTTGCTCCAACATGCAAAAATAACTTACATGAAAGGTCTAGATTTCTTTGTAATTTCATCTTGTATATTTGGAAGCAAAGGAAAAAAATATAACTTGGATTGTAAATGTTCCATTTGAAGCCTCGTGAACGTATAACACTTCTCTCTTTTACAGTCCAAAGCAGCATATGTGCTTTTCTACCAGAGACAGGACACAATCAGTGGAACTGGCTTTTTCCCACTTGACCGGGAAACTAAACAAGGTGCTTCAGCTGCCACAGGCATCCCACTAGAAAGTGATGAAGACAGCAATGAAAATGATAATGACATAGAAAATGAAAATTGTATGCACACTAATTAATGGGAAGAACTAGAAGCCATAAAAGTGACTCTCTTCCTGGGGATACGGATTGAAAGAGTGAAAATGCCCACCAAATTAAGAATAAAAATCTGAGATGGGGAGTTTCAGATAAGAGAATGTAAATCTTTATTACATTTTAACATGTGCAGTACTTGAAGTGAAACAATAAAAACTTAAATTGTCTCTAATGCATTTACAGTCTCATATTCACAAGGTATATATAGGAAATCACAAATAAACCCCTTTTAAGTTTTCTGCTGCTGTTCTGATGGATTATGTTTTCTTTTGTTTTGGATGTGATTTAATAACTAAAATGTTAAATCTGTGGACTTCTGACATTTATTTTATTAGTATCGCAAGAATACTACTGCCAAGTCTAGTTTCTGGATGAATATATACATGTTTCTTAGGCTGCCACACAGACTACAAGTAAAAATGTCATAAATACCTACAGTAGTTTGAAACAGCAAATTTTTGGTTTTCCCCATTTTTATTTTTTTTTAATTCGGTCACAATAGAAAAACTAGCTTGAAAAAGGTGTTTTAACCTTTTGTGATATAGTGGAACATCCAGAATATTATGTTCATTTTACTGCTGCTGTGGAACAGGTTCTGGATTTCATGCTGCATTAACAAAAAGGTTTTCAATTAAATGTAAGTATACATTGTTGCTTGTTGGAATCTACTCTGCAGACATAAGTCCTGTTATCTTGCTTATAAGACATACATAATTTCAATCTGGTATCAGTCCAAAATTTAAAGTTGTGCTGTAAGTTCTCTTTCCCCAGTTTTTGTAGTTTGACAGCTTGCAAACTACTCTGTATCAAAGTTAATAGTATTCTGTATCCATAGTAATGACTGTGTATCAGGCTTAGTTGAGAACTTTTTCAGTATAACCTGCCTTTAAATTGCTAATTACACAATCACTTTAAAGGCAGCCCTGTTAATTTTGTGTGTTCCTGATGGAATTCACCATAGCCTTACAGCGTATCTGAAAAGGTAACTCATAAGACATTTGGCATTTGCATGTTCAAGTCAGAACCTGTACAGTATATAAGGCATACAAACTCCAAATTGGATTTCAGTTAACTATGTTCAGGGGTCCAGGATGCCAAAATAAGTGTGACAGTTTGAAACATTTTTTGATTTGCTGCTTTCCCATTGAAGAATTGTTGGAAGAATGTATTGTAGATTTGCATACAATACTGCCTTTGAGAGGGGCTCGTACGTGTGGGGGCACACATCACATATCTGCTACCTGGAGAATTGCTTTGTGTCCCACTGTTTAAACAATTTAAAAAAAAGAAAAAAGCAAAAAGTATGATGTTCTTCACTTGAACTAATCAAATACAATAGGTTATAAATTGTGTATTGTAAATAAAAGTTCACTCTGTGAGTGCACATTTTGGTAAATTATTTATTTATGTTAGCATTAAAAAGTTTAAAAAATTGCATTTGACCAGGATATAAATGAGATATGTTGGACATGGCTTTGCTTTATACCTTGATATTAAAACTGGTGTTTCATCCTGGTATTTTAAAGCTGCTTTGAGGTTTGTTTTTTGGGTTTTTTTTTAAATGTAAACTAACCTCCTGCATGACAGAGGTTAAAATTTTGTCTGCACTTGAGTTCACTTGGGTTTACATTTGAAATGCGCATGTTTATTTATACAGATTTCAATAAAGCTATTCAAGGCCTTACTTATTGTTCCGTTTTGTTACACACTTTTCCCACAGTGTGTTGTGGATGATCTTTGTCTAAGACATATTCTCAGTTACAAAGTGGCTATTTAATGACCAACACAGAATAAGATTAATAATATTTCCAGAAGCTACTATATATAAAACTGTTTCTCTCCTGTCATTGGCTCTAGAAGATTTATAAGGCTGCAAAAACAAACACTGAATTGTCATAAATATTTTAGTTTTTAAAAGTAACACTGTAACAATTATTAATGAAATGGAAAGATACTAATTGTAAGATGCTTGGTAAAATGAGGGAATATATTTAAGATTAGACAAACCAGTATGGTGGGCAGGAAAATGATACAAGCTTTTCTGGCTTAAAATCTTGTATTTAGGTATGGAATACAGTAACACAATACAAAGCTATGTCCTAAATAGGTTGTGAATTTATCTTGCTTATTCAGAGCACTGGAGAAATGAGGTTTATCTGTGGAGTGGAGGAAGTAATTCTAGAGAAGCATTCTATTCTTTGAATAACACACACAAAGAGGCCCCCTACATTCATAGTCCTGTTTGCTTTTCCAGATCATGTTAGCCTAGAACTTGAGGGGAAGAATCAGGGGAGCAAAGGATCTGCTTTGACTTACCAAAGTACTTAGGAGTTTGTAGATAGGAGCTTTAATATCTGATAACTTGGGTCTCCTAATGCACTTCATTCTCCCACTGAAAATGCTAATATATATGCATACATGGAATATTATATTTGAAGAAATATACTTACCTTCTAATAGTTGGATCATCCAACTAGAATTTAAAAAGGTATTGATCATAGTAACAGGGAAAACTACATAGTCCTTCGTTACTGTTAATTTGGCTTCCAAGATTACACACACAGAGTTTTTGTAATCAGCTTTCTAATGGGAAATAAAACCCAGCAACATTATTTCTATATGGGTATCTCAAAGGTTTCTGGGAATTCAGTCAAGTTCTGCGTTTCATAAAACTATTATGTATTCACATGTAAGATCTAACTCATCCAGTGTGGACAGGTTTAAAACTACAGAAAGTATATTATTATTTACAGTGTTTATCAAACATCTCTTTTTATGAATCATGCTAGATAAAAATCTACAATCAGCTTTCTTTTTTCATCAAAAAACTTGCTGTCAATAAGTATTTGCATAAACCCTAATATAAGATTCAATCAACCTTGTTAATATGACATTACAGAAACAGACAGAAGACAGCTTGCAATTCCCATTTACTCCACGGATTTTGTGACAGCAATATGTCATTTAAATCCAGGCTGGGAGGGAAGGAGAGGTGAAGAGATACTGCCCACGATCTCTTGTTATAGTTGTCTTCAGACAATGTTCTGGATGTTTCAGTGCAGATCAGTTCCGTGATGTTTTCCATTACCTGCCTAAATTAAAGTCCCACCTGCCTTCCTGGCACACTGAGCTGAAGTCTGGAGCTTAAAGTTGAGCTGACAAGATGAGAAAATCTCTTAAGGTGTTCCCCTGTCAGATGCTGCATCTACAGCTAGTTACTAATGAGAGACCCATAACCTCTTCTAGCTTTCCCAGTAAGTTAGCCTTGCATTATGGAGTGCAGTGTATTCTTTTAAGTGATTTGAAATCTTTAGAGGGAAGTCAGTATGGCTGGCAAATTAATTTTTCTTCAAAAATTATGCTGCCTTCTTTGATGTCAGATTTTGTAGTTGCAGGATATGGCTTTTCATTATTTCTAAGCATTCATTACTTTGACAAAGAAAATCAACATAAATGTAGTGAAGCAATAGGAAAGCTACATCTGATAGAATAAGCATATTCTTAGTCTACAGGCAAATTGCTCTCTTCAGATTGTTTTAGTTCTTTTTCCTTAGGGGGTAAACATTGTGAAAACAGTTCCACTTCTCTAGTTCCAAGATTGCATGCTTTACTGGCATGTGCTCCTGAGGCAGGCAGAGAGACCTGTCTTACTAAAACAAAATTACATCTTGGAGTAACATGGAAACCCTGGAATAGTCCAAATATGACAAATTTTTTAGGGAATGAACTGGGTTACTATATGCCAGGTAGCATTAACAGTCATCCTGGGCCAAATAATGCAAACTGATTCAGGTCTCTAATGATTAATAATTCACATCTGTCCACATGGTTTTATGAAAAGTAAATTTTGTTATTTGGGGGACAGTAATTGAAAAAGACAGTTGATAAATATGACAATTTAGACACACAGAATTATTTCAGTGCTCTGCACTGAACTGTCACCTTAAGTATCACATTACTCTCATCAAAATATGAACATTACGCAGTATCCCCAATATAAAGTTTAGGAACCAACCAACAAGCTCAAAATAGTTCCCATTAGGAAGTCATTGTGGAATAGGGATGTTATTGGAGAAATTAGTAGCACTTGGTCTTAAATTAATGTTTTTATTTAGTGTGCAAAATATTCAAAGCATAGCTACAGAAGGTGGAAAGTAGTAATTATCTCTAAATCCTAGGCAGCCCTGATGGGCAAACAATTCAGCACTGAAACAGTGGCATAAGAACTTGTCCTTGAATACATGAGCAGAAATGAGAAGTTGACTTAATCCTTTCAGGTCTGTAGTAAGGAGCCTGTGAACATAAACCATCTGAGTTACTACCTTTTAGAAATTCAGATTGTAACCTGGAAGACAATACAGAAAACAAATGACAAGCCCAGAGTAAATAAATACATTTGCACTAACAGATATAAATTGCCTTATTTGAAAGACTCCTCAGAAGTGCCTCAATTTGCATGTGATACCTAATGGGGGTGGAACATAACTGTATGCAGGGGGTATTAGAGTGTAGAGAAACGTTCAAAGAACTAATGGTTTAAAACTGGAACAAGACAATCTGAAAATAGAGGTAAGTGTGGGAGTCTTTTATGCAATTACTTTTTTAACAAAGAGAAGGAGAATACCGGCAGAACAACCAGCAGAGGCAAGTGCTAGGTTGTTCTATTAATTCAGGGCTGGATGCTTTCCCTGTGTTAGAGGGAGGCAGCTGAGGGGTGCAATGGTCCTTCCCCTGCTGGGAAAGAGACAGTCTGAGTCACCTGCCTCAGTTTTGAGATCTGTGACTCAGTAAACATCCTGCTCTTTTCAGAGGAATGTTCCTCCTTCTTCAGTCCTAATTGTGCCCATTAAAAATCACTTTAAAGTTTCGAATGGAGGCCTGAACATGTAGGTATTTGCTCTGAGCTTGCCATGGTTTGAGGGAAGGCCTTTACTTGCTAAAGAATTATTAAAAGGGGAATAAAACCTGTGCTTGGGTTCCAGCATAGCAGTCTATAGTAGACTCGCACACTAATGACATCTGCATTATTTGTTTGCCCCTTGATTCTCACCCAGAGTCTCTCAACTGTGCCATTGCCAACTGTGAGCTCCATACAATCTAACCCTTTTATTACACACAGTGCCACCTCTCTGCCTCTTCAGCCCTGTCTATTCATCCTGAAGAGCCTGTAGCCATCCAAGAGGGCACTCCAGTCAGAGGAATCATCCCACTAGGTTTCACTTAAGCCAGTCATGTCAGATCTCTGGGACTGGGCCAAAGTTTAAGAGCTCCTCTTGTTTGTTGCTGGTGCAGTGGGCATTGGTGTAGAAACATTTCAGGTGTGGTACATTGTAGCCAATACCTCTTGAGGCAGATTGAACAATATCATTAGTGTTTGTTTTCTCAAGTTTTGGCACACCATCCCATCGTTCATCACTGGTGAGTCTGGTTTTGTCCCCTTTAGGGAGAAAGAAATAGTGCAGAACTGTGAATGTATGTAAAAATGATGAATCACAGCTAAGACAAAGGCAACAGTATGGAAAAGCCTATACTGCATGAATAGAAAAGATGAATGTTATGAAAAAGTAGCTGCAGGATACTAATAAGGAGGTGGTAGAGGATTTAAAAAAGAGGAGTTCTATGATTAAAAAAAGGAAATAGTGCAGAAGTCAATAACAGGCAACTGAGTATTAAAATCTTTTACAGTTGTGCTTTCCTTTGTACAGATAGGAAAAAGATAGGAAAAAAATAAGTAATTTGGTTTCTAGCAATGGATTTAACTTCTTAGTGAAAGATACAGAAAATTACTAGATGTCAATTCTAGCACATTATGAGGATATTTTGAAGTAAGATAGTAATAGAAGAGCTGTATTATTTTTTGACATGAGCCCTCCTCTAGTCATTGTCTAGAAAACTGCAGTCTATGTGTCCAAGTGTTTGATAATGTCTTGCGATCAGGAGCTGAGTTAATAATTTTGAGGAACTGATTTTCAAAGGAAGGCTCCAAATGTCCTGAAGGGAGAAAAAAAATTAATCACAGAATCAATTAAGCTGGAAAAGACCTCTGGTCGAACACCACCTTGTCAACTAGACCTTGGCACTAAGTGCCACGTCCAGTCTTTTCTTAAACACCTCCGGGATGGTGATTTCACCACCTCCCTGGGCAGCCCATTCCAATGTCTAATCACCCTTTTTGTGAAGAAATTCTTCCTAATGCTCAACCTGAATCTCCCCTGGCACAGCTGAAGACTGTGTCCTCTTGTCCTATTGGTGGTTGCCTGGGAGAAGAGATTGACTCCTACCTGGCTAAAACCTCCTCTCAAGTAGTTGTAGAGTGATAAGGTCACCCCTGAACCTCCTCTTCTCCAGGTTAAACCACCCCAGCTCCCTCAGCTGCTCCTCATAGGACAATGAAGTGTCAATTTCTTTGAAATTCTTCTGTAACTGTTGGTAAGACTGGTCCTAGCTTTCTGTGATCTTGCTTTCAACAAGACATTCCAGCCCACCATACACTTGTATCCCCCATGACAAACCGTGGCGGAGCTGGTGAGGAGCATACCATTTGGTAAAGAATCTGTCAATACTTAGTACATGTTAACTTCTAATTTTATAATTCAATTGCTTATCAAATGTTCTTAGGTCATGGTGTGGTTTAGTTAGTTATGACTGGGTCAGGGAAGTAAGGCCCCTAGAAATAGCGAGCCATAGGAATCTACTGATGACCATGCTGTCAAAGGGAATTAAGGTTTCAGACTAGTTGAACAAGTTTTACATCCCACTTAATGATCTGTTCAGTAGCTCCAGGGCTTGGCTGTCAGGTGGAACAGTGAGTGTTCAGATCTGGAATTTCCTATGCTCCAGCCAGCAATCAGCCGAGAGCCCATTCATGCACTGGTATGAGGAGACAGACAAGCTCATCCATTGTGCCCTGGGAACAGGTTCCAGAAAGTAGCTACTGTTTGTAAAATAGTGAATACGACTTGTAGAAATGCTGCCAAAATACCAGTATTAACTATGGAATTGCCACAGGTGTGCATCCTTAGTTAAGGACGTTCCTGCTAGCACATTACCCAGGATGTTGATACATACGGTGGTATAGCCCTGCTCCATTGGGAATGCATATTCATGTGTGGAGGTGATCCGGGCAGCCATTTTACTACAAAGGAAAGCATTTGGCTCTTTATTATTGGATTCCTTTGGCTGTCTTCCAAACTCCCCATGAAGTAAGTTCATTCTGTTTATCTGTTTTGACCCAACCTGAGTAACCCAATTTATTCCAGACTGCTGGTTATAAACACAGCCACACATGCAGCTCTATAAATATTTACATCAAGGTCAAATTCATCTGAATGAAATAAGAGGTCTATAGTCTTCATAAAGCAACAAAGATGAGTGCAACACATTAGGTAAATCAAGGCCTCTACACCAAACAGTTCTTCATCCAGATCTCTTCCATAGGAAGTTTCTAATCCTCCTCATGGTTTATAGAAAGAACAGCCTGTAAAAGAATGGAGCGCTCACACTTCAGTTCTCTTTACGAACAGTTGTACTGGAGGCTCTCAGAAGGACTTGGCCATAATGAGTCTTTTCCAGGCTGGGCTGAGTTAGCTACAAATTACATTGGTCATGCCAGCAGTGTAGCTGTGCCAGCATGAGCAAAGAATATGCACAGTGTGCTGGCCCCCATGCCACTTTTGTGAGTGTAGTGGGTGTAGCTATTTCTATAATTATTTTCTGTGTTTTATAGATATGACTGCAGTGCCTGCTACATAAAGGCCACCCCTAACACAAAGGAACTAACATCTATTCAGCTGGTGGAAACTGTAGTAACGGTATCACTCAGCAGCCTCAGGGCTGCAATATGAAATTATTATCTTAAAGGATTCACCACAGCCTGCAGAAAGCATTCAGTGGCTTCTCCTCTCTGTTGCAGCAGCAAAAAATAATTATTTTTACACAGGGGAACACCCTTCTCCTCTCTGGTGTTGCTTTGTGATTAGTAGATTGTCCATAGGTTACTAGATGTCTTGAAGTACTTCCATAATTTCCATAGAAGAAGAGATAACAGGGAAATTATTAAGATACATTGAGGGTTTTGGCAAATAGAGAGAGCAGCAAAATAAATAGATTGCAGTGCAATGCATATTTCTGACACTTTTGATGGGCATTTTTAAGTCACACATCCTGCAGTCAGCAGAAGATACTCAGGAAAAAACTTCTCCCTAGAGTGCAGCTGAATCTGCTGTCCACTGGAAGAGCTCTGGATCAAACAACAGTGCCTAGAATCACAATTATTTTGCTTTAACACATCTATGCCATTATCTCTAAAGCAAAATTCCTAAAACCAGACCTAAATATTACAGTAAACTGTGATGAGAAGTGCAACATCTCTGAATTTTCTTAATCTGCTGACTCTGACCTCATGCTGTGCTAATTGTTAGGGCGACAGGGATGGTCAGCACAGGCTTTTTCTATGTAAACAACTGTCACGTAATATCTCCATCACTGTTTCTCTATTTTCTACAGTTGGCAGGAAAAGAAAGTATCATCAATGGGCTGCGTTACACACCATGCAGGAAAAAATCACAGGTGCTGCCTGAACAGAAGTTAATTCTGTTTGTGTAAGTGAATGAAAGATGAATTCAGTTTGAAGCACAGAGTAAGGTTTGTTTCCCAGGCCAGCCACATGCCTCCTGTGTGAGCTGGAAACATGAGTGGCATGGGAGCTGCTGATAAAATTTTGTGATTATCATGTCTCTGTCGATCTGTTGTTACACTGCGAGCTCTAAGACAGCAATAAATTAATTCAAGCCATGGACAGCAGCTCCTTCTCACAAAAGATGTTACCAGGTTCAGCTGATTCAATTACCAGTACTTGAAAGAGCAATGTAAAAAAAACCCCACTGCTCTGAGAATCTGTTCAGACAAGATTCAAGAAGTAAAATTTGGAAAAACAGCTTTATTGGCTAGTTACACAAGAATCATGGAAGCATCTAAGCCTCTGGAGAGATTAGCCTGTAGGCCCTGAAGTGATCATATTGCAACTCAGTAGGGAATCACTGCTGAGTATCTAACACATGTCATAGATCTGCCACTTTGGGCATTGCTGCTTAAAATTTTTGTCAGTGACCTTAAAGAAAATGTAACATAATTACCGATAGTTTGTTAATGACAAAGAGGATGATAGACAGCAGTTGGGATTGCTTTTTTAGTTGACCAAATGAAATGTGTATGAACTGCAAATATACAAATAAAATGGGTACTAACATGTAAACATATGCTCACACCTATGCAGAAAGGAACAGAGACTAAATTCATGAGGAGTTCACCCTGGAAAACAAAGTATTTTTCAATCTGCAGGTTGATCTAACTTTCTTGCACAACCACATCCTAAAGTAATAAGGGCTTCACTTCTATTCCATAAAAAATAAAAGATAATACCAGGTACTAGAGGGAAGTTCATTACTTCTGCTTTTAACCCATATGTGTCACAACAGAAATACTTTTCCCCACTTCTTGTGTCTGTAATTTAAGAAGGAACTACTGAAATGTTGACATAGTAAAGGGCTTCTTTGTGCTTACACAGACCAATACAATGGACAGTTTTTATAGAAGACTACAGGAAGTCTTTGGTATTAATCTGTCTCTCACTGTCTTTTAATTTGAAATTTAACTTTGCCTTTTGATATCAGTACCTATGTTCATTCTGACGCAAATTTTTTTCCATTGTGACTCTTAACTCTGTAGTACAAAAAATCATCAGAGATGTCTGCAAACACCTTTACTTTTCCACACAATTGGTTCCTCATATCCCAAAGCTTGTTTAGTACTGTCACTATTTACAGATTCATATCAATTACAAAAGTATAGAGGAGTGTTACTAAAGTGAACTCAGAAAAAAAGCCACTACTCTTCCTATCAGGATGAAACCAATTCATTGCCACAGTGAATGAAATCTGATAGTCTGCCACTCCGTAACATGATGACTCCTATACAAAGCCTACATCTACATACATCTACCAGGATGGACTATAACTAGGACTAAATATCTGAAATTAATACAGCCAAATGCTATCCCATATTTAATCCAATTAAAAGGACTGATGCACATCCTTTGGAATGAACATGAGGTAACTTAATGAACCACAATAGGTCTCATGAGCATTTTTGTTGGTAATCAGGGACATAAAGTTACAGGGAACTATTTCAATCACCCACTGCCCATCACAAAATAACATATAATTTAATAACAAAGCAAACCACAATACAATAATTACAGTGCAATATGAAGTTAGCTTAATAACTAAGAGATGCACCTAAGATTCAGGCATGTGTTGAACTCCCAATTAAGTTAGCGTAACAACTAACTAGTACTCTTAGATTGCTAGTCAAAAATGTGCCCTCAGAGCATCCACATATGCTGCTTCACCTTTTGACTCAAAAGCAACTTGAATTGAAACTGAGATGTTTAAAGTGTATCAAGACTGGCAAGCACTTCTGCTCAGGGTTAGGAGTACATGCAATAGCATCTATTGCAATGAAATGCAACTACAGGTCATATTCACAACTAAAACAGTGTCACTTAAAAGGATCATAGCTAGTTTAAACAGTTTATCTGCACTGAGCTAGCTTCACTAATAAATCTGCATTTACAAAAGACATACCTCAAAACAGTGAGAAAGAGGACTCTGTTATTTAAGAAACACACCTGAGATCAAGGCACGTATAATAGTTGCCAATTCTTGTACCCAGCAGATTTGAAAGAGTTTTCAATTCTGCAACCACTTTTAAGATTCATTGCCAAACCCATGAGCAATCTTGCAGTATTTGGCTGGCAGTGCTGAGCAGACTGAGCGTCAAAGCTCATAGTTGAAAAGATACATATGATCACTGTTAATGATGAAAAGTACACAAATAGGCAGACAAGTAGATTCAGGGAGTACCAATATACCCATGGCTCACTGTGTACAGTAAATAGTTGGAAAAATCCAAACAACAAAAAGGAAGTACATCACTGAAGCTTGCTTAAGAAATGCATGTGCATAGTCAATAATGAATTAACTCATTTTCCTAGCTAATCATCCATGTCTCTTATTGTTATTTGGACTGGTCTGTGAATTGCCATCAGGATTGAAACCTAGAACAGGTGCAATAAGACAGGAAAATCCTTAGGAAAATGCTTATTGGTTAAGACAACAGTCTTGTTCAATCACAGGTTTGTTTTTACTGAGGGGTGAAATCCTAACTCCTTGTTTGAAGGTAAAGTCTGACCACCTAATTCAGCTGTGCCAGTATTACATGCAGTTTTAAAAACTCATACCCATTTATCCACTTCTGTCAAGCTACCAGCCAGTAAAATGAAAATGATGTAAAAAAAAAGACAGAAAAATAATAAATTATTTAGAAAACAATCCTGCACTCTTTGCCTTACAAAGCACCCCTAAAGATTTATGTGTACAGGTACAGTGTTCAGCGCTCTGCCAGTGGGAACGTGTTTACTGTATGATTTGCAAATGAACTCAACATACAGAGATGCTTGAATTCATGAAACGGTCTTCTCACTTTTTCATTACAAGCCAAAAAAAAACTAAAAAATATTAGAACATTCTCTGAATAAGACCAAAGACTTTCAGGTCTTCAGTCTGAAGAAAAGCTATTATTTAAAAAATAGTACCATAGTAAAAATCTATTCCTCAATTGGATTCATCTTTTTTTTTTTTCAAGATTCTACAGTTCAAAATCTACAGTGTCAAAACCTCAAGGACGTTTTCCAACTTTCCAGGTTTAGGAAAGGGGAACAGAACCATGCTGGTAGGCAGCCAGCACAATACAGGATTTACAGCAAACAGAATGTGGAAAAATGATTATTGCAGAGACCAAAACTTTGTGAAATGTTAACTTACAAATGGTGTCCTCCAGAAGGAAGCTCCCAGGCAGCCATCAGGCCTGAGCTCCCTGCATTACAAGCAACTGATACTGAAAAGCTCATGCTTGCTGTTTGGGTGCCTGCTTTACAAATGGGCTAAAAATTGATGTTTGTAATGCTTTTGGATTTCAGAGGGACACCGCTGATGACATGGAAGGTACCTGGGGCTCAACTGTTCCACATCCCCTTGTTTTTACCCTGCCTGTGTTTCTCTTAAAACTCAATGCAGGATTCACTCTGGCTTCATCTGGACGAAAACACGGGGAGCTGTGTACGCGCACAGGTGGCACAGAGCGCAGAGCTTCGCTCCTGCTGGAGTCACAATGGGTCAGGTTGGAAGGGACCACAGCAGGTCACTGGTCCACCCTCGCTGCTCAGGCAGGGCCGTCCTAGAGCTCCCTGCACAGGACTGCGTCCAGGCGGCCCTCGAGCACCTCCAGTGAGGGAGATCAACCTCTCTGGGCAATCTGTTCCAGTGCTCGCACTCGAAAAAAAGCAAGGAACCTCAGGACTGAAAAGGAAAACTTAGCACTCTGCCTCGCTTTTTGTTTTTCTTAAATCAAACTCTGCGCCGACCTCGGCCAGGGAGGACCGCCCCCTCCATGGGCTCGGCGGGGCTGGCGGCTGCCAAGGCCCGGGTCGCTCCGCACCCCCTTCCCCGGTGTCCCTTCGCCACCGCCGTGCTCTGTCCCCTGCCCACGGCAGCCCCAGTGTCTGCGGCCCCGCCTGGGCCCGGTCCCAGCGCCGCTGCTGCCCCTTCGGGGCTCGGGGAAGGGACCGGGCCGCACTCGCCGCGCCGGGCCCGGCCGGACAGGGCCGGGTGGTGCCGCCTCCTTCCTTCCTTCCTTCCTTCCTTCCTTCCTTCC